>SKCR01037367.1:0-112900 GCA_019454045.1 Zanthoxylum bungeanum | reverse complement strand
ATCTCGTCCAGCCAGAAAACTTCCTGACTCTAACAAGAATTTTACGGGACTTTTGGTTCTGGGCTACTGGGGATTGGGGTCGGGTCCTGAGATCGTTTGAGGAGGATGTCTCGGTTCCAGACGTCTTCCGGACTGGAGGTTAGGAGTCTGACACCCATTTCATTTCTTTCTTTGTTCCCGTTCTCTAGTTTTTTTTAGGTTTTTTTAACTTCTCTGGTTCCTCCCAGCTTGTTGGCGAGATGCTCCCAAGTTTCTCGTCAAGTCCGGAGGCGGGTACACATTGGGCTCGGAGGTATGCTGCTCATGGAAGGAGTTGGTTAATGATGGGGCCTTTGTCGATTCGGGCCTTATTCGGGTGCCCTCCAGAGGCCTCGGGTCGGATTGGTGGAGGTCTGCTGGATGCTTTTGTCTTCCTTGTTTGTTTGTTTGATGTGTCTTCTTCCTTGTTTTCTCTTCTGTTCATACACTCTGGTTTTGACTTATTTTCTCTGCCCCTTTTTTTGTAGGCATGTAAGAGGCCGAAAATTTCTCGAGAAGTTGGCCGGCACTGTGAAGAAGGCCGTCATTCTGATGCTGAAGCTTCTCGGGCTCGGGTTGATCTTGCTGAGGCCATATCTCCTGGGACAAGTCCAAACGAGGTGCTCGGGGACTACCCTCGCCTTCTGGTGGACAATCATCAGGATCCGCTCATCTGGCCAGTCCGCCGAAGCCTCCTAGGAAAGGAGGAGGCGTTCAGTTGGGACCGAGAGGAGGCCGAGTTGGCCCAGGCGGGAAGAGATCGAAGGAGCTGCTTTTGGTCAAGAAGAGAAGACATTCGCAGGGGAAGAAGATGTCCTCTGAAAGCTCCTCCAAGAAACGGAAGGGCCCTGTGGTTCTCGGGATGGATGACTTGGGAGAGGGCGTCCGGGAGGCTACTTCTCACCTATTGCCGGCTTTTATGAACTGGCCGAGGTGGTTCCCCCGGAGGAGGTCTCGAGGTACGAGGATGTATCTCCTGAAGGCGTTGTGGCTGAGATGAGTTCTCAGATGGCCAAGGTATTTTCACTCTCCTCTCGGTTTTTTGGATTCTGGTTCTTTCTTTTCTTGTTTAACTTCTTCCTTCCTTTTGTGTGTGCAGGCCAACTACCTTATGGCCAAGAACAAGGGGTCTTCTTCTGACCCTGTGTCCGAGGGCGGTCTGGCCCAGAGGCTCCAAAATCGTCTCTCCGAGGTGGAGGCAAAATTGGCTGATCGGGAAGAGGAGATCAAGAATCACGAGGCGGCCGCTGTTGAGAATTTCAAAACGAACAAGGCTCTTAAAGCAGCTGCCGTGGTAGAAAGGAAACTTGCTGATAGTATCCGGGAGGACCTGAAGGCTGCCAATCCGAAATTGGGGTCTTGAGGGGGAAGGTGGCCAGTGCTGAGGCCAAATTGAAGAGCAAAGATGAGGAGGTTGCTCGGGTCCGGGACAGTCTTGTGAGGAAGGAAAACTGAGCTCGAGGAGAGGGAGATTGATCTTGAGGAGAGAGAGAGATCGAGCTGGAAAAGAGAGAAGCTGATCTTGAGGCCGAGAAGGAGGCCATCCGTCTCGAGGACGTTGGCGACTGTGCCGAGATGTTACCGATGGTGGCTGCCGGAGCCTGAATATGGACCCTATATGCGGCCATCAGTTACTGCAAGGGGGACATTTCTGAGGACGAGTTTCGAAGTGGATCCCTCCTCCACCTGAGGAGGTGATGATCCCGCCCCCATCTCGGTCGTTCCGGCTCCCGAGGTTCCTCCTGAAGAAGGATCGGAGGTTCCTGCCGTGGACGAGGACTGCCTTGAGATCCCTCCTCTGATGCCGAGGTTGCAGCTCCTCCTCCTGATGCCGAGGTTTGCAGCTCTCCTCCTGATTGCCGAGCCGCCCCTTCCGCAATCTGAACCAACTGAGGAAGAAAATCTTGCCCCTGCGCGGGATGCATGAGAAAGGGTAACCCTACCGGGGCCCTATGTACAATGGAAACTTTTTGTAATAATATTACAATCTTGTATTCGTATACATTTATCATTTATATCTATTTACTTTTTCCTCTTCTTCTTCCTTTTATGCTCCTTGTCATCCTTGCAATTTTTTAAGGCCCATCAGGGGTTAGCATGAGTTAGAGGGGTCTGGATTGACCCCGGAAGGGAAGGGTAAGGCATCTGAATCTGGGGAAAAATTATGTCCCCGGTTTCGCCAGAGCTGCTCCGGTGGGGCGTAGCTTGTCTCTGAGCGGGCGCGCTCGACTTAGTTTCTGGGGGAATGTTACCTCCCCAGACCAAAGCGGTTTAATTCGGTGGGACGTAACCCGACCCCGAGTTATTTCAATGTCCTGGGGGAATGTTACGTCCCCAGTCTAGAAGGCAGACTCGGTGGGACGTTGCCGACGCCCCGAGCCGTTCCAATCACTCGGTCTAGGGGAATGTTACGTCCCCAGTCCAAAGGGCAGACTCGGTGGGACATCGCCCGACCCCGAGCTGTTTCAATCACTTGGCCCTGGGGGAATGTTACGTCCCCAGTCCAAAGGGCAGACTCGGTGGGACATCGCCCGACCCGAGCTGTTTGGCCCTGGGGGAATGTTACGTCCCCAGTCCAAAGGGCAGACAGACTCGGTGGACATCGCCCGACCCCGAGCTGTTTCAATCACTTGGCCCTGGGGGAATGTTACGTCCCCAGTCCAAAGGGCAGACTCGGTGGGACATCGCCCGACCCCGAGCTGTTTGGCCCTGGGGGAATGTTACGTCCCCAGTCCAAAGGGCAGACTCGGTGGGACATCGCCCGACCCCGAGCTGTTTCAATTACTTGGCCCTGGGGGAATGTTACGTCCCCAGTCCAAAGGGCAGACTCGGTGGGACATCGCCCGACCCCGAGCTGTTTGGCCCTGGGGGAATGTTACGTCCCCAGTCCAAAGGGCAGACTCGGTGGGACAGCGCCGACCCCGAGCTGTTTCAATTACTTGGCCCTGGGGGAATGTTACGTCCCAGTCCAAAGGGCAGACTCGGTGGGACATCGCCCGACCCGAGCTGTTTGGCCCTGGGGGAATGTTACGTCCCCAGTCCAAAGGGCAGACTCGGTGGGACATCGCCCGACCCCGAGCTGTTTTTCAATTACTTTGGCCCTGGGGGAATGTTACGTCCCCAGTCCAAAGGGCAGACTCGGTGGGACCATCGCCCGACCCCGAGCTGTTTCAATCCACTTGGCCCTGGGGGAATGTTACGTCCCCAGTCCAAATGGGCAGACCGGTGGGACATCGCCCGACCCCGAGCTTTTGGCCCTGGGGGAATGTTACGTCCCCAGTCCAAAGGGCAGACTCGGTGGGACATCGCCCGACCCCGAGCTGTTTCAATTCCCTGGCCTGGGGGAATGTTACGTCCCCAGTCCAAAGGGCAGACTCGGTGGGACATCGCCCGACCCGAGCTGTTGGCCCTGGGGGAATGTTACGTCCCCAGTCCAAAGGGCAGACTCGGTGGGACATCGCCCGACCCCGAGCTGTTTCAATTACTTGGCCCTGGGGGAATGTTACGTCCCCAGTCCAAAGGGCAGACTCGGTGGGACATCGCCCGACCCCGAGCTGTTTGGCCCTGGGGGAATGTTACGTCCCCAGTCCAAAGGGCAGACTCGGTGGGACATCGCCCGACCCCGAGCTGCGTAAATAAGTGGCCTCAGAGGGCGAAATCCATCCGAGAAAAAAAAGAATTTTATTCATGTTTGGGGGCGGAGCGCCCCTTTTACAACAGCACTTCTGGCGTTTTAGTTTCTGCAAAGAAGAAAAAAGAAAATAGAAAAAGAGCAAAGTTTGATCTTTATGGGAAGTACTTTCTTAACATCTCGGTGTTCCATGGCTTTTTCAATCTCTTGCCGTTTAGTTGCTCCGAGGATGTAGGCCCCAGGCCTTACTATCTCAGCGATCTTGTAAGGTCCCTCCCATTTGGCGCCCAACGAGCCTCTTCAGGTCGTCGGGTGTTCATGGTCATCTTCTTAGCACTAGGTCACCTGGCAGGAAGGAGCGGGTCCGAACTCTCTTGTTATAGAATCGGGCCATCCTTTGTTGGTAGATGGCTGCTCTTACTGTGACTGTTCCCTTCTTTCTTCGACCAGGTCGAGGTGATTTTGATGAGTTCTTCGTTCTGTTCGCTTTCAAAGTGGCGGACCCGGTGGGTTGATATTCCAATCTCTGCTGGGATGACGGCCTCACATCCGTATGACAGGGAGAAGGGTTGTCTCTCCTGTTGAGTCCTTGAAGGTCGTTCGGTGTGCCCACAGCACCTATGGTAGTTCCTCGACCCATAGGCTTTTGCTCGATCCGAGCCTTGCTTTCAAGTTTGACTTGATGGTTTTGTTGGTGGCTTCAACCTGCCCGTTCGACTTGGGATGGGCTGGCGAGGCGAATTTTAAGGTTATCTGGAGGTCTTCGCAGAGTTTCTAAATCCCCTGCTGTCAATTGTTTCCTTGTCGGTGATGATTGCCTGGGGGATTCCGAACCGGCAAATTATATTTCTCTTAAGGAACTTGTGGCTTTCTTTCCGAGATGATGGACAATGGTTCTGCTTCCACCCATTTGGTAAAAGTAGTCTATGGCCACGATCGCATATTTCGCCTGACCTCGTCCTTTCGGCATTGGCCCTATAATGTCTAGCCCCACTGGGCGAAGGGCCAGGGGCTGGATATGGTGGTCAGCTTTTCTGCTGGCTGGTGGTGGAGGTTGGCATTCTTTTGGCATCCCTCGCATTTCCGTGCTATCTTCACGCCATCTGTGCATGGTTGGCCAGTAAAATCCTTGTCTTAAGGCTTTGAAGGCGATCGATCTTCCCCCGGCGTGGCTTCCGCAGATGCCCTCGTGAATCTCCCTGAGCACGTAGTCCGCTTCTTTGGTGCTAAGCATCTTAGGAGGGGTACGGTGTATCCTCCGGGTAGAGTACTCCTCCAATTAGGGAAAACTTGGGTACTCTTGAACTTCAGCTTCCTGGCCTCCTTTTTTCTTTAGGGGTTTCTCATGTTTCCAGGTACCTCCTGATCGGGTTGCATCCATGAATCTTTGTCTTCTTCCTCTAGTACATCCAACTCGGTCTCCCCTATGCTCCTTTCTTGGAGGTATATAAGAGGGATTAATCTGGGTTTTCTGCCTTCATTGAAGAGGCAAGTCTGGCCAGGGAATTGCGCTTCGCAGTTGTCTTCTCGTCCGACTTGTTTGAAGAGTAATTTCCTACCTTCTCCACCCACTTCTTTACTTCGGCTAAGTAAGCTACCATGGCTGGTTCTCTGGCTTGAAAGTCTCCTTTCAGCTGTGTATTGCTAGCTGAGAATCACTTCTGATTACTACATTGCGGGACTACTACTGTACATAGTTAGTCCGGCCAGTAGTATCGCTTCGTACTCTGCTTCATTGTTCGTGGTTTTGAAGGCGAATTTGAGGGCGAGAGCAGTATTTCTTCTCCCTTTTCACTTTTTAGTGCTAGTCCCCGCTCCGTAGCCGTGCGAGCTCGCGGACCCGTCTACAGACATTTCCCATCTGTCTTCTTCTACGGCTAAGACCTGTGGTTCTGTGAGCTCTGCTATGAAGTCTGCTAAGGCCTGCCTTTTATTGCTCTTCTTGGGAGGGTAGGAGATGTCGTGCTCGCTTATTTCCACTGACCACTTCATCAGCCTCCCTGAGGCCTCTGGTTTCTGCAAGATTTGTCTCAGGGGAAAATCCGTGTATACTTTGATCGGATGGGCTTGAAAGTAGGGTCGTAATTTCCGAGCCGTGTGGTGACCAGGGATAGGGCGACGAGTTGTGCACGAGTTTCTGCGTCCAGCAGGGCTTTCTATGACGTAGTAATGGTTTCTGGACGTGTCCTCTTAGTGCCGACTCACTGCGTGCTTCGAGACGGCAGGTATAGATATAGTGTCTCTGGAGGGGTGGAGACGTCGGTAGTCTCAGGCTGTGTCTCTCTGTGTTCTGCGACGGGAGCCAGAAGCAGTATGTGCTCCTGCTTCCCGTCTGGACTCTTGGGCGGGGTTTGGCTTGAGTGGACTGCGTCGCAGGGATTGTCAGGCTGCTGGTGCTACGAAGGCTTCTTCGCACTCGGGTGTCCAGTCGACCCCTTTTTGAGCTTTCTTGATGACTTTGAAGAAATGATGACACTTGTCGGTTGCCGTGAGATGAACCGGTTGAGTGCGGCGATTCTTCCTGTAAGGCTTGCACTTCCTTAACTGTCCGGGGAGACTTCAGGTCTAGCACGGCCTGTATCTTTGCGGGTTTGCTTCAATGCCTCGTGAACTTACCATGTAGCCTAGGAATTTTCCCGAGGCTACCCCGAATGTGCACTTCTCTGGATTGAGCTTTAAATGGTGCTTCCTCAGGAGTTCGAAAGTTTTCTTCAGGTCGGCTATATGGTCTCTTGGTTCCTCTGACATTGTTATCATGTCGTCGACATATACCAGCATGGTCGTGCCGATGAGCGGTTTGAAAACTTGTTCACCAGTTTGGAAGGTTGCCCCTGCGTTTTTTAATCCAAAAGGCATTACTTTATAGCAGTATAGCCCTTGGTCAGTAATAAAGGTGGTCTTCTCCTCATCAGCAGGGTACATCTTGACTTGATTGTATCCTGAGAAGGCGTCCATGAAGCTTAGCAGCCCTTGGCAAGCGGTGGTATCTACCAGTTGGATCTATATTTGGGAGGGGACAGCTGTCTTTCGGACATGCTTTGTTGAGGTCGGTGAAATCTACGCACATTCTCCACTTCCCGTTAGACTTTTTCACCGTACTACATTGGACACCCATTCTGGGTATTTTACTTCTCGGAGGAAAGCCGGCTTTCAGCAACTTTTCCACCTCGGTTGATATTGCTCCGCATCGCTCCTGGTTGAATATTTCCTCTTCTGTTTACTGGCTTATGTAATGGGTTCACCGCTAAGCGATGCTTATGAATTTTGGGTCGATTCTGGGCATGTCATCGTGTCCCCATGCACAAAACGTCGGGGTACTTTTGCAGGCATTCCAACAAGTCTTTTCTTAGGGCTTTGTCTAGACTTCCTCCTATTTTATGTTCTTCTCTGGCGCCGAATAATTTGACTTCTTCCAACTCTTCGGCTGATCGAGCCGTGCAGCTTTATCGGGCCGAGGAGCAGGGTTTTTCCTGGTATTTTCCATCATCCTCGTCTCTCTGTCTCTTCTTGATGCCTCTTTCCACGCAGAGGGTTTCTCGTGAGAAAGTGGCGAAGCAGCTGCGGGCTTTTTTTGGCTCCCGCACACGATTCCGATCCCTTCCCGTGTGGGGAACTTCAATTTCAGTAATGACACGACATTGCGGCCTTGGTTTTCATCATGAAGGGTCGGCCGGACAATGACTTGGTAACTGCCCATGCAGTCTACCGCGGTGAAGTTTATCATGACTGTTTCGTGTTTTGGGGGCAGTCCCGATCGTTACTGCTAACTGAATCTTTCCCAGAGGGGATGACCGTTGAACCCCCGAATCCGTACAGGGGTGGTGCGTCTTTGGTTAGGGCTGTGCATTCTACTCCAGGTCCTCTAATGTCTCTTTGGAAATTATGTCTACCGCGCTCCCAGGATCCACCAGGATTCGGTCTACTTCTGTGCCGCCGATTGTTGCTTTTATTATCAGTGCGTCATCGTGGGGGAAACTTACCCCCTGAGCGTCCTCATCGGTGAACATAATGGGTGTGTTGACCGATTCCCTTGGGAGTTTGGGATTTTTTCTGTTTTAGCACCTCCGTCCCCCGTGCTCGCTGCATTGTAATTTTTCTTGACCGATTGGAGTCTTCCGGCCAGTGTTGCCCCTCCTGCGATGACGTTTATCCCTCGATTCCTTGCCCTTTGTCTGGCGGCCATGGTTTCGTGGTCGATGTAATTGTTCAGATACCCGTTCCGGGCTAGGTCCTCCATCTGTTCCCGTAGATCCTTGCACTCATCGGTTGTGTGCCCTTTTAGGTTGTGATGTAGGCAGTAGGACCTTTTGTTTTTTCTGTCTGGGGGAAACCTCCTGAGGTCTGGTTCTATTAAGAGACCTTTCTCCCGTATTCCATGATGATTTCTCCTGGTGGCTTGCTCAAAGGGATATTGTCTCCTCTCGAAACCACGTGGTTTACCTGAGTTGTGGGTCTCTTTCCTTGGTCCTTCTGTGCCATCAGCTTGAATTCCTTGGGTCTTGGGTTGAACTTTCGGAATTCTCTCTCCGGACGCCGGTTGGTCTTCCCTCCTTATCAACCTTTCTCGGGTGGTCGTCCCCCTCCGGGATACTTTTTCTTCGCTTTCTAGCAGGACGTACTTCCTGGCTATCTCCAGTGCGGTAGGGTAGCGTAGTCCGGTGTTTCATGGATTCTCAGGTGGGTCCAGAGTTTCCCGACCCTAGGGCTCCTTTCAGACTTTCCAGGGCCTCTTGGGATTCGTATCCTCCGACCTCGAGTACGGCGTCGTTGTGGTACCTTTCAATGAAGCTTCTTAGTGTTTCGTCGTCTCCCTGTTTTATGAGCCTTAATTCTCCTATTGTCTTTTTAGGGGGGGCAGGCCTTTGAAGTGTCGGATGAACGATTTCTTTAGCTGGGAGAAGCTCTGGATGCTCCCCGGGGCCAGACTTCTATATCCATAGGATGGCAGGTCCACCCAAAGTTAAGGGAAATACTTTGCATACGGTGTCGCCCGTTACCCCCTGTACTTCCATCAGGAGGACAAAATTTCAATGTGGGACTTTGGGCGGAATGCCTTTGTATAGGGTGCTATGGTCGGCATGTTAAACCGTTTTGGGAACTGTGCTGTTTTTCTCTTTCTGCAAGGGGAGACCTTTCTTCCTCGCCTCCGGTGTTTCCTACGCCGACCTTGAGGCCTTCTCCCCATCTGGTCATCTCTTTTCTTAACCAAGATTTTATTCCATGGGCTGTCCCCCCGTGTCGCCTTCGGTGTCCTTCTGTTCGTCTGTTGTTCCGTGTGGTTGTTCCGGGTGTGGCGTTCCATGAGCTCGGATGGTCTCCTGCATGTCTTCATCGTACTTTCTATCTTCTCTTTTGGAGTTGTAAAAAACTGTCGGAGGAGGGATCGGGTGTTGTTCCTCCTCTTCTTCCCACGTGCCTTCTGATCGCGGTTCTCTTCCTACCACTTCAGATCTTACCCCATAAGGGCCTCTTTTTCTAGGTTCCTCATCCTCGCTTACATCTGCTATTCTTTTCCCTTTTTCCCTTTCTTTTCTCTCTGGTCGGGCCCTGGTTTCTGGTTTCTCGTTGTCCGCTCCTCCCATTCTTTCTAGTCGTTCCATCACAGTTCTCATGTTATCTTCCATTCTTCTCATCCAGTCTATTGCCGGACCTCATGGTTGGTGATCTCCGTCTTCCGCCATTCGTCTTATCACGTGAACTGCTTTTTGAAGTTCCCCACAGACGGCGCCAACTGTTGACGGTGGATTTTGGTCTCAGGGTAATATAGGAATATCACCTCCGAGGTAATCCTCCTTCAACTGTGAATTTGTTTGGTTATGGGGGACCAAAAGCAAACTTTAGCGGAAAACAAGAAAACACGCCAATCAGACAAGGTGATTTAACGTGGTTCGGTGGATTTTTGGGATCCGACCTACGTCCACGGAAAGAACAAGGTGGTGCTCTTTATTGCTTAAATACACTTCTCAGGCCTCTCTTTCGCTCTTACAGGTTGGAAACTTTACAATTCGAATTTTTCACTCTTGTGATGATTTTCAGATGTCCTTTTACACATGCCCTGCCCTCCTATTTATAATAACAGAATTTGACTCCTTTCCTACAAGGCTTCCTAGTTGAGCCAATCTCATTTCTTACAAGGTTTCCTAATTTCAAGTCACCTTTACTCCTTTTCTCCTATCAAAAAAATAATAATTCACCAGTTTTCCCGTGATAGTAGGATAATTTTGTCTCATTATCCGAAAAGATAGGGGGGCTCTCTCTTCCTGAACACCGCCTTGCTATATGGTCGGCATGCATGAGGTTGGGGCTGGGGATCCTTCTATGCTGAGAGTGTCTTTCCCGCCCTCTTTAATGCTCGGTCATCCGAACAAAAGTGGTCGGTCTCTTCAGGATGTGGTCGGTCTGATAATGAAGTGGTCGGTCTGACCATGAAGTGGTCGGTCTGACCATGAAGTGGTCGGTCTGACCATGAAGTCAACCAGAGAAAGGAAATTACCCTTTTGCCTTTGTCATGCTGTTGTAAATATTGTAGTGCTTGAAAACACCATCAACAGATTTTATTTTTAATTTTAAATACATATACTTATAAGTATTTGGGATAGAATTATTTTCTTTTTCTTTTAACTAGGAAAAAAAAGGAACATGAGGGAAATAAAAGTTGAGATGGCAAGGTTCCTGGTCATATAGTGCTACAAAATCCAGCCCATCAGGCTTTTGTTGATAGTTGATTAATGTTTACAATTGCATGTATATGTCCCCGACATGTTCTTGCATGTAATAGGTAATCTCAGAACATGTGCCTGCATTTCTTGCAATAAATAAACTAGAAAAATAATGTCTGTGTCAAATGGGCTTTTAAATTTTTAAAATTTTTTATTGCCCTTTTGAATTAACTTTAGCAATCTTTATTTTTTGATTTGGTATAATGGTGTACAAATTTCATGTCCCCAAGGGTGTGGCTTGGTGGTGTAGGTGGTCCAGGATCTCACCTTGAGGTTCTGGGTTCGAATCCAGGGGGTGCACTTCTTGTAAAAGCCTGGGACAAGCCGGTGGTTTTATTACCTGCGCCGCGGCCCAAAATGGGTGGTTTGGTGGCGGGGTTTCCATCGTTTCCAAAAAAAAAAAAAAAAAAAAAAAACTGTATAAATTTCATGTTATAAAAGGTAAAATTCAACTAAAATCAAATTCCCATGTCTATTTGTCAAGTTTAGAGCATGTCACATCAAAGCATGAGTACCAGGGTCATTAAGTAGCTTAAGTCAAACATTCATGTCACATTTTCACATCATGCTTTCATGTAACATACCATGTTTACCTTCGGGTCACATTTTCATGCCTATAAGCCGTGGTATGTTATGGGTATACTTACATGTTCATGAGACATCACATCATACATGACTACATTTGCGTTAAATAGTTATGACATATTATTGGATTCACGGTGTAGTTCATACATGTAGTAATAATTTCTGTTTAGGTTTGCATGACATAGTTCATAAGATATGGTTTAGAATGCAAGATATGCATATATTTTCCAGATCATGTCCACTTTGTCATATCACGTTATGATTATGTTTGTAGTTATGTTTTCATGTTTTGATTTTACTGATCAGGTTTTCAGTGCATGTGCCATGCTTGTATGTTTTCATCTAACATCAGCATGTTTTTCCAAGAGTTATATTATGTTTTATGTTTTCAAGTAAACGTATTCACATCATATAATTTTCATGTTTTTTCAATTTAAGTTTTTCATAAATGATTTATAAGGATAAGTATGAAAATATTTTCAAAACACCAGAATCAAATCGTTCCCTCAACTTTAGCGAGCCTGATATCGCTAACGTTGCCTCATGGGACATACAAGCATATAAATATTTATTGTTAGTTTTGTTGTTCTCGGCAACAATAATTTTTGACATATAAATATATTTTTGTTTTCATTTTCAATAAGAACACAAGGTTTTCAAAAAAATTCACTAAGTTAAATTGAGAGAAAAAGTGAAGAATAAAAGGAGAAAAGCTTAGAAACTTGGAGTTTTTATAAGTTATTTCCAATTTTCTTCAACTAAGAAATTGTGTCTATGATTCTATGCTTCAACTTGTGTAGTTTATAATTTTCTCTAATGTTTAATTATGTGAATTATTGTGTTGGAAAATTGTTTGAAGGTGTTAAGCATGTATAATTAATTAATAAGCTTATTAGGAGTAATAACGCTTATTTGATTAATTAGTATCAAAGTTGCCATTTTAGAGTTGCTTAGCCATTCATAAATGACCTAGAATTGTCTTGAGTTGTTTTCTGATGGTGAGACTTGATTGGTGTGTATTGGATTGATTAAAGTGTTGAATTTTATCAATTTAATGTAAATTGTGCAATTGGAGTAATTTGAGAAATTAGGTTTCTTAACCTAATCCAATTTTTGGGGTTTTTCATATATGTTGTATATTTGATGTATATATGATGTATATCAAATTTGGGATTAATTGGATTTGATCTTGACATGTTTTGAATATTTGGGGCCAAATGACAATTAATGAAAAAGTTGGGACCATTTTCGGTAATTTGGAGACATTGAGGGGTTAGAGTTGTAAATTCTGTTTTCATATTTTGAACATGTTAAGAATCATTTTAGAAATGATTTGGAATCATCCAAAATTATATTTGACAATTATAGGACTAAAATGTAATATTTGCAAAGTAAATGGGCAATTCGGTAATTTATGATAAATCTGATTTTTGAGATAAAAATTTAGTTTTTATTTATTGAGTAATTAGAATAAATTGGTTTATTTTAATTGCCCAAGAAAAATATTTATCGGAAATTATTTCGGAGTGAAAATACGCAAAAACGGCGAAAAACGGCATTACCGGGTAACGGCTGCCCAAACAGTGAATTGGGCACTGTTCGAGCAGCCCACGAACTGTCCAAATATTTTTGGGACTGACCTGGGCAGTCCCCATGTTCATTGGTCGGTCGGTTTCGGCCGGAAACACGTTTTATGCTATTTTGCGAAAAACGTTTTCGCAAAAGTTTCGCGGTGTTTCTATATTATTTATATCGTTATATATATCGAATAAATATTTTTAGGTGAAGTATGAATGAATTATTAATATTGGATATTAAATAATTTATTCGTAAGTTTAAAAATTTTTAAACTACGATTTCGCCCGAACCGCCCTCCTTCCGATGCGCTTCCCTGATATGACCCCAATAAAATGGTATCAGAGCGAGTCTGATCCTGGACACCCGATATGATTAAGCTTTTAAAATTCAATGTTTAATTTTATCATTACTTTAAACATGCATGTATTTATTTAATTTGATTAAATAAAGTAAAAGCATCTTTTGTTGGAATATCCCCGTTTAAATAAGGTTTTAAGAAAGTGACTAGTATTAGGAATACTTTTTTCTTCGTCCGCCTTGTCAATACGGATGTAAATGTTTTCCTGATGCTATGGTTGTAACGTGCCAAAACTGTGCAGTCATGGTTGAAGGTAGTTCATTTACGTCGGTAGAACTTATATGATAAGAGATAAATTCAAGTGAAAATGGAAATCCTGAAAGTGCCAAAGCTGTCAGGACTACATCGGTAGCTTGAGTTTGTCATTGACAAGTTTAACCTTGAACGTGCCAAAGCTGTCATAACGAGAAATGATCAGGACCGAACCCATGAGTCACAGTGACTGTGATTGACAATGAGTTGTCTACCTAAGGAATATACGTAGGCGAGAACGTGCCAAAGATGTGAGTCAAAATATATTCATGGGGTCCACTTCCCATTATGGAATTCGATTTAATTATTGAATTCTCATTTTCCGTTGGGGATTACAATATTACGTAAAGTATTGGGAGGCACTGCTAGGTTAAAAATCCTTAACTAATGCAGTGTGTAATATTATGTAATTGTCGCTTATGATTTTTCCTTATTATATTTTATATAGAATTAAATTTTTATCTACTGCATGCATATTTTATATATGTTTTCTGACTCCAATTATGGTTGCAGATTTCTAGAATAGGTTCTAGATTAGAATAGACTATGATATAATCATTCTACACAGAATTATTTCTTATGCAGTAAAGATTGACAAGAATTTGTTCATGTCTCGAGATTCTTCACTGGCATTAAGAAAACCCCATTAGGTATTTGTTTATCTAATAATGACGTTTCTTGGCTTTAGTGACATTCAGAGGTCATGTGTCAGACACTATTTGCTTTTCAATTATTTGCAAATGTTGTAAATAGCTGAAGGTAAATAATAAAGCTACATAAAGAATATGCGTAAAGTTGTTTATAGAAAATATCGATTTTCACAATACGAAAACTGTAGATATTGGATATCAGATCTTCCATCTAGTTATTTAAAATATTGTTGAATGATTGTTTCGATATTTGATATCAGATATTGCGACTATTGGATAGTTAATTGTTCTCTGTAAACAGTTGTTACATATTTTAAAATGACTAGTAGTGTCATTAACAAATAGATAAACATTAAGAAAAATATTCGGTTAAGTAAATAACATAGAACATTATTTTATGAGATTTTATCACTTAAATATTGGATGTTTATTCCATATAGTAAATGATAGTCTAATATGATATCACACGACATATCCTTATTGTTTGGGTTCTCTAAGAACTAGCCAAGGACTAATTAAGCATAAAACATGTGTGAAGAATCAACGAAGTTTGCGGAAAAAGTACTCACATTGATCGGAATGGATGTAGGTGTAGAGTTCAAAACTTTTCCTTTAAGAAGTTGCTCCAAGCTCCTCTCTTTGAGGTATGTTGAGCTTCCAAGCTAGTTGAATGAATTCCATACTCATGGGAATAGTTTCTCTAACACCTTTGAATGATTCTTTGTGTGCTAGCACCTTAAATTTTTGAATCAAAAATCAAAGAAAATGAACCCTAGGTTCACGCCCAAAGGAGAGAAAATTGGCTAATGTTCACGCCAAAAATGAGAGAGATAGAGGAGGAGTGAATGTGTAAGTTGTATTTGATTTTCCAAAAATCAAAATGATATACCAAAATCAAATATTTGGTAAAATTCCATCAAACTTGACACTTGTGTAAGAAACAAGTTATCATCACATCACACTAACTTCCATCACAAAAAGTGATGAGAAAGACAAGTGATGTGACTTGTGATGTGACATGTGGGCCCCACTAGAATTCAAAAGTCGAGTGGGCCCGCAAACACATTCCGGGCTCAGGTTCGTTAATTCTGAATTAACAAATTTTCTGTTGCGATGTAATTAAATCAAATTTAATTAAATAATTATGCCTAGCAAAATTACTATTAAATACACTCACGAATTAATTCTTAATTAATTCGTTCACCCGAATTAAAATCCAATTTTAATTCCGTTATGATATCTAATTTCATTTAATATATCGAATATATTATTTTATCAATTAATTCCGAATTAATCGTTCTCTCTCTTCTAATTGAATTTTATCCCAGATAAATTATTGCCGTAATTAATCCTAGATTAATTCTCTCTCTCTTCTAATTAATCCCAGATTAATAATGTTCGAGTCATACGTCATCGAAGAATCTTCGGGAAGCGACCGATGAGATCCTTGGATATATTGGTAGTAAATTCGGTCGTCGGACTATCCGACCATGTACGTACCCGGTACCATTTTCTTACCGATTTACGAGACATGGTTGGCTTCTAACAAAGCGCCATGCCTACCCAATTCTCCAGAAATATTCTTTTAAGGAATATGTAATCTTTGTCAGGCGTAGTATACGTAGTATTGCGTATTGCGATCTAGTATCGATATCACATCACAGGCCTAGGGCTGGAATTGTGTCTGCCGCGTACGAAACATATATCGGATCTCTGGTAACTAGTCTCTATAATCGGATAATCATGACCTAGTCATATTATCTCGATGACTGCAGTACATAAGAGTACTAGTTCTATATCCTGCGTGATCATCATCTCCATATGATTGGAGTGATACTTCCATCTTGACATCACACCCAATACACTACGATTCTCAGTATACCCAAAAGAGGCGTACACAGAACCTATTAAAGTCCCGGACGACCAAAACCAAAGTATACTGATTGTCACAAGTATTAGCGATGCAAGTCTCAGGTTAAGACCAATTACACTTTTCCTGATTCGGATTCCCATATACACATAGTCATACTACCAATGGGATTCTGAGGGGTCTATCCAGAGCGAAGCTGTTTCCGTACCATCGATAAATAGTACCTAATATTACACTTGCATGAGTATCCAATACCCAAATATACGAGAACTTTGCCGTTACGCTTTCATAACGCGCACAAGTGTAATACTAGTCTATTCCGCATTATCGATGTCCAGTCTAGATAATACAATGACTATGTATATTTAATGATTAAACCTTAGTGGATTAATATTGTCTCATATCTTATTAATTCGGCACTAATCATATGGACTTTTATCATTTATGTATCTCGGTAATCCAATTACAAATGATAAAAGAGCACTTTCCTTTTGTCACATAGTTAATTTGTACAACAACGCCATGTTCTGTAAAAATAGTGATGCTATGGGTCATAATTGTCCAACAATCTCCCACTTGGCCTATAGCCAATCACTCAAGTGTCTAACACCTGACTATGTACGGGTTGCTCAAATTTCTGCTGAGAAACAGCTTTCTTCAGCGGATTTACAATGTTATCATTTGATGCGTTTTATTCGATCATCACATCGCCACGATGTATGATCCGACGAATCAGATGAAATAGTCGAAGTATATACTTGGATCATTGATGAGACCGTGGTTCCGTAGCCTGTGCTGTAGCCTAGCTCAGCTGCTAACAGAACTACTCCTAATCCAATTAGGATTATATAGATCCAAAATTCTTCTATTGCTGCCTCAGCTGCAGCAATGTTCCACTTTTGTTATTTATTCGGCAACAGTATCTTGCTTAGAAGAATTCCAGCTCACTATTCCGTTATTCAAACTAAATATGTACCCTTATTGCAGCGGTGAACCCAATTACCTCAAGTTCTCCTTCTCCATAGCTTAAGAAAGCATCCTTAGTTCGTCTAAGATACATAAGGATGTTCTTAACATCAATCCAGCGACCATCACCTGGATTGGCCTGATTGTGACTCCATATGCTCAAAGCATATGAGACACCAGGTCACGTACATTTTAAAATGTACGAGTTCTCGGAGAGTGCTAACAACTTTTAGATCTATCCTAGTAGATCCTTATTCCTAGAATAAAGGTTGCCTCTCCCAAGTAGTCTACGGAGAATTTTCATGAAAGCCAAGCTTTCACCGATTATTTAATATAGGAATATCATTTCTAATAATTAATATGTCAGCAACGTATAGGACAATCATTGTCAGTGCGCTCCCACTAACATTCATTTATACACAAGAATCATATTCGTTTTGAATGAAATCATATACCATTATGATCTTATCAAAACGTTGGTTCCAAGAACTCAATGCTTGCTTCAATCCATAAATGGATCGATTTAACTCACAAACCTTGTTTGCATGTTATGGTATGACAAAATCGTCAGGATGTTTTAAACATCCTCCAAAAGGTTTCCGTTAAGGAAAGCGATTTTGACTACATCTTCCATATTTCATAAATGAAATATGCAGTTATAGCAAGCATTATCCGAATGGATTTAATCATGGCAACATATAAAAGATTTCATCGTAGTCGACACTATGTCGTTGACGATACCCTTTCCGTATAAGCCTAGCTGTGTACATTCGTATGTTGCCATCCATGTATGTCTTCCTTGAAGACTCATATAGTACCAATAGGCACAATGCCTTATGGTACATCAACTAGTGTCCAAACTTAGTTGGTATACATGAAATCCATTTCGACTTCATGGCACTTTGCCATAAAAGGAGTCGATACCTTGTATCACTTCCTCATACATAGGCGATTCGTCTTCCTCAATAAGAAAGACATCTACATGAGGTGAGATCAGGAGAAACCCCAGACCTGTAGGCATTGCATTTTTGCATGTGAAACCCGAGGATGAGTCTCATTTGGAGACAACTACCTCTTAAGTTGCGGAAACCGCGGGAAACGGACGGGAAACGGACATCGGAAGGGAAGAGTCAAGAATTGACTCGTTGATGGATTAAGTTCACTAGTTTAGCCTCGAGTAACTCGTTTGATTGCTGTTTAAAAATTGTGCAAGGCCCAAGACCCCACATCCAAGCCCAATCCAAAACAATTGGAACCTTTAAGTGCATGTCACAAATTAAATTAACTTAAGATCCAACACATTAAAGTCCAACACATTAAAGTCCAACACCTAACCAAGCCCACCAACCAAGGCCCACTCCTCTCTTTGGCGCCAACTTGACATAATACACACTCAAATTAAACCAAATATTAAATTAAATTAATTAGATAATGTATTTGAATTAAATATTTTAATTAAACCATTTACCAATTAAATAAAACACAAAATATAATCATGCCTAATCTAAACAAATCAAATAAATCATATACTAAATTAAAAGGATGTCATGCCTAATTAAATCACTCATAACCAATTTGAAGATATTGACTTCCTAATTTGAACCAATCTTGTCTCCATCAAATCCTTGACTTTCCTTGTCCAACACCTAAACCAAATCCCTTCCTTGTGAAACAAGGTGAAGCCCTAGCCCTTCTCTATATAAACCACCCTTCACCAAGCCTCTCCCCCTCCTCTAGTTCACGCCCATACACAAGAATTCTTCCCAATTCACGCCCATTGCAAGCAAGAAGCAACAAAAATATTCTCTTCATCTCCTCCACTCCATAACCGAACACACCACCCTCCTCAACCCCTCCATAGCCGAAAATAACAAGCCTTCCTAAAGCAACTGAAACCAGCCCCTGCACCCCTCTAAAACACGCCTAAATACCCCCTAAATCACCTTAAAACAGCAGCCCAAATCACCTTAGAACAGCAGCAAAAATCCTCCCAAAACAGTCCCCAAAATCCTAAAAACAGTAACATAAAAACTGCACTATTTTAACATAAAAAACTGCACTATTTAACCACCAAAACAGCAGCAAAATCCTCCTAAAACAGCCCCTATAATACCCCAAACCAGTGAATAAAAAACTGCACATTTAACCCTTAAAAGTCACAAAAAAAATCTGCACTTAAAGCCTTTAAAAACATCAAAAAAGTAGCCTAAAACACCAAAACAGTGAGCTGAAACAGTGAGCAGAAATACAGCGAAAACAGCAGCAAAACGAGGTCAAAACAGCAAGAAAAACAGTGGAACAGCGAGTTGAGACGTTAAGCTAGTGAACCGGAAGAGTAAGGAGCTTTTATCCCTTCCGATCTCCGTGAAACGCAAGTCCGAAGACGACTTAAAAGGTTAGACCTGAGGGTATCTTTCACACTTTTTATTTGATTTTTTATTGATTCTTTTAATTGTGTTAATTATTTATTGAATATTGTTTGCATGTGATGTGTGTTGTGGCCATTGATTAAAACGGAAAATACGTCGTCTCTCGTGGTATATAGGATGGAAACCCAGACGTAAATTCCGTAGCCGATTCCGAATGGACGGTAGTGCGGTCTGTACTTGGGATACAACTCCACGTACCACTTGAGTAAACGGCGCATCTTTCGCTTTATGTTATTTTGATTATTCGCACTTTATTATTCCCTTTTAATTTCCGCATGTTATTTATTTATGTTATGATGCGATCGAGCGCATGGGCTTAGTGAGTTAGTCCAAAGGTCCCCTCTTTGAGAGACGAAGAGCCTAAAAGGCCACCTTTGTGACACTACTTCGCCGCGCCGGACGAAGTGTGTTTGGGTTGAATGTACGTTCAATCGGGCATATGAAGTCCTACACTTTTATTGTCTTTATTTCATGTATTGTGATGTGACGCGCATGGGCTTAGTGAGTTAGTCCAAAGGTCCCCTCTTTGAGAGACGAAGAGCCTAAAAGGCCACCTTTGTGACACTACTTCGCCGCGCCGGACGAAGTGTGTTTGGGTTGAATGTACGTTCAATCGGGCATATGAAGTCCTACACTTTTATTGTCTTTATTTCATGTATTGTGATGTGACGCGCATGGGCTTAGTATGTTGGTCTAAAGGTCCTCTCCTTGAGAGACAAAGAGCCCCAAAAGGCCACCTTTACGGCAGTACTTCGCCGCGCCTCTTTTATTTAGTCATTCGCTTCATAATGTCTTTTTGAAAATTCATGCATCATATTGCATTGCGCATGGGCTTATCAAGTGAGATCAAAGGTCCTCCACTTTGAAGGATGAAAATGCTTAAAAGCTACCTTTGCTACAATGATTTGCCGCGCCCCTTAATCTGTTGTTATGTACGAGAAGTCATATATTCATATGTTCATGTATGTGTCATGTTGTTTACTGCATTTTGGAGGTCACTGCTGTGAACCGTTCGAACGCGTTCCGAAACGCCGCACGAACGCATGTTTTCTGTCTGGTCCCGTTCGAACGCGTTATCAAACGCTATACGGACGCGAACCTTCTGTTTACCGTTCGAACGCGTTTACGAACGCCGCACGAACACATGTTTTCTGTCTGGTCTCGTTCGAACGCGTTATCAAACGCCATACGAACGCGAACCTTCTGTTTACCGTTCGAACGCGTTTACGAACGCTACACGAACGTGAACACACTGAAATGAGACACTTTCATCACATGCCATGTATGATTGCTTCTTAGGTGATTTTTCTTATGAAACCCTATATGGTCATTCTTATCTTTGTACACATCATAATGAAAAGCATGTTTATTCCATTGGTTGCATCATTTACCTTAGTCTTGGTTTAACTCATTACAATTCATATATCTATGTCATGATAGCATTTGAGTATTATTTCTTGTGGTATATCGGATGGAAACCCAGACATAAATTCCGTAGCCGATTCCGAATGGACGGTAGTGCGGTCTGTACTTGGGATACAATTCCACGTACCACTTGGAAAAGTGCCCATATGTGTGCTTGTATGGTTAATATGTGTGCTTGTGTTTTCCTGAATGTAATATGCAAGTAAAGTTGTATGGTAGTTGCTATCTTGATATATGTTAAGCATGCAAATTTAAATGTAAGATATATGCGAAATGCGTACATAAGTTTTATTTTACACATGAGAATTTAGAAGCATGATACCTTGGAAATAAGTGTTACTTAAGCTTGATTAAATTATTACATAAATCCTTTCATTACAAGTGACATGAGTAAGGGACCATTCCGAACCCAACGGTTTGAGGTCTTCCCTTGCGAGGGGTGAGTGCGGCCTTAAATCTTTGTCCCGGTTCACACCGGGTGGCGACTCCATGTTATTCAGTATTTCCCAAACTAGTGCCGCGAGCCTAGGAACGGCGTCGCCCAGGTCCTGTTGTCTACAGTCTGGCGACTCCACTGGGGATAGAGAATCGGCCCCGAATATTGTCTTGTAATGTTTGGATTTATGTTTTAATTGACCGTGTCTATAGTGGATAAAATGAGGGTTTAATCAAAGGCACTTTGAGGCTAGGTAATGGTTTGGTGTCTTCCTTCACTCACTACCTTTCTAGAAGGAAAAGCTGTGAAGGCACCTAGATAGCCATCTACTTGTAGCCTTTGTGATGGACTAATTTGGAGGACTCGTTGTTTATTCCTGACACCAAGCGATAAGAGCCTAAGAGGCTTGGGTATTTAAGTGAGCCTCGCTCCACCTTCCCTCTGGGGAATCTACAACGGGAAATCCATTTGACAGTCCGTCACACACCATAGCTCATTGGCACGTACCTTAGTGTATAAAAAAGGGTGCGCTCACTTGGTTGCTCGAACCCTTGAGTGGGGAGACCTAGTTGTGGGCCATCCTTCGCCGGTGAGAGCCTTTGTCTATACTCTTGCTAACCCACCCATAGACCGGTTTGTATGGTTAAAGTAACAATTATTTCCTTGAGTATGTGCTTGTGGACCATCCTCATTTGGATGCAGTTGGACTATTGTCAGAAATGCGGGCTTGCTGGGCCATTTAAACTGGGGCAAGTTCGCACCGTATGACTATTAGGCCCAAAGCTTCTGAAATGTTGATGGGCCATTATGTAAAAATTGTTATGTTATGTTTGCATTATCTCTCTTTTATGCTTGTGTTTGGGAACATCATCGTTTGGATTCATTTGGACTATTTTCATAAGATATGGGCTTGTTGGGCCATTTAAACTGGGACAAGAACGTATTTTATGACGATTGGGCCGAAGGCTTCTAAGTGTTGATGAGCCACTTTGTGCTTGTGTTCGGAATATTACCATTTGGATTTAGTTGGGCTCCTTGCCATAAGACGTGAACTTGTTGGGCCATTTAAACTGGGATGAGTTCACTCCTATGACAATTAGCCCGAAAGCTTCTAAAATGATAACAGGCCGATTTGTGTGAAAATTTTAATTGATTTAGTATGTTATATATGTTACATGCATCTCACGCACCTCATGCATACATACATCATGCTAACCCTTGTGTTCTAAAAGCCATCATAGACTCCCGTTGGGTTAGGGAAGAGGGAAGACTCACCAAAAGACCGGTAACAGACATGAGTACATCCGATAATGAGGTATCCCGGATAGATCAGTTGGAAAATGGTTTGGCCAAGATTACCGAACAGTTGCAAGCCTTGACTGTTGCCATGAAAAATATGGCTGTGCCCCGTGCTGGGGGAAACTCTGAGAATGTAAGACGTGAGGAGACTCCGAATGGATTGGGGGATGACATCCCCGCTTTTGATGATGATATGGCTGATTATATCACTGGGAGAAAAGTTGGGTCTCAGGCAGAATTGCAGAAACTCCGTGACCAGATAGAGTCTGTTACCCGTAAGATGAAGGGTAAGGATGAAGACTTACTAGACTATGAGGCAATGACCTTTGAGGAACAGTTGCCTGCTCAGTTCAGAATGCCCGACATGGCCAAGTTTAATGGGAATGGAGACCCGAGAGTCCATCTGCAGCAATATGTCTCAGTCATGAGTTCAGTGGGCCTATCACAGCGCCAAGTCCAAAAGATGTTTGGGATGTCACTCGAGGGGGCTCCTGTGGTTTGGTATCATAGCCTTGAGAAGAAGGTTAAGGAAGATTGGAGGGAACTAGCTGATGCTTTTCTGAAGCAGTATGTTACAGACTTAGAGATTGACTTGTCACTCCGTGATTTGGAGAACACTAAGCAGAAGCCGGGAGAAAGCTTCAAGGAGTATGTAGACCGCTGGAGAAGCCAGCTTCTGAAGATGCAGACTCGGCCTTCAGAGAAAGACCAGCTCAAAATGATCATCAAGGGTACTAAGCCTTCTATTTATGGTAAGCTGCGGAGGATGACTTCGATGATTACAGATTTCCGACAATTGAGGGAAACTGTCATGGACATTGAAGAAGAAGAGGCCGAGAACAGAGAAGTTTTATGGCCAGAATAAGAGGAATTTTGGGGGGCATTCTGAGACAAGGCCCACTACTGCCGAGGTTACCGCCATCAGAAATAGGCAATTTTCCAACCTTGGTAGGCCTCTATCGAAGGTGTTTGAAAAGTTGAAAATGCAAGGACTCCTGAAACCCTTGGAACCTAAACCACTTCCAAGCCCTGTACCCCACTACCTTGACTTAAACTTATTCTGTTACTTCCACCAACAAAAGGGTCACGAAACTGACAATTGCCCCCGCCTTAGGCATGAGATCCAAGACCTCATTGACACCCACAAAATACCTGACCCAGAAAGAGAACAACCCAATGCACACAGAAATCCCCTACCCAACTACATGATCAACTCTGGCCTACCCGAAACCCTTGTCCTCCAGGCTCTCAACCACTCAGCTTCATTCATTGGGATAAGGGATGACAATGATAAAGAACCATAGGCTGAGGAAGAAGGCACTGCTGTTTCTCCAAGTTTATCTTGCATTTTTTTAAAGACATTGATTTTGTTTGCTTGTTCGGACCTTTTTTTTTTCTCAACAATAATAAAGAAGTTCATTTCGCTTACTTGCCTGAATCTCCAACATGAGTGCATGTGACAAAAGCATTCAATCTTGGTATTAAGATGCTCAGAACACGGGAAATCCTCAGAAAAAGCAAGTAGAAAGGATAAGTTAGCCGTTCAGAAATTAGGAAATGAGGACAGTGAGATTGTCAAACTTGGAAAGGAATGAGTACATCGAGCCAGTCAACGAAGATAGAATGAAGTAGTTCTTTGCCAAAGGAAGAGAAGACTAAACAGCCATCAAGAGAATTGATAGAAAACCTAACCCAACGGAATAGGAACTTCATGCATGCATGCATACACGTAACGTATTTTGGCATTCCTTTTGTGTGTTTGTTTTGTTTTGTAAATCACAGGTTTCAACAACGAAAAAAGAAAGCGTCAAAATGCAAGTCAACCAAAAGCAGCGACAGTACAATATCAGTCTGGGGGCGAGGCCCACATCAGTATCAGCCTGGGTTGAGGCCCACATCAGTATCAGCATGAGTCAAGGCCCACATCAGTATCAGCTCGGGAATGAATCCTAGGGCCGAGGCCCACGTCGTCAGAATTATAGAATGAATCCAGAAATGAATCCGGGAATGAATCCTAGGGCCGAGGCCCACGTCGTCAGAATTATGGAATGAATCCAGGAATGAATCCGGGAATGAATCCCAGGGCCGAGTCCACGTTGTCAGAGTTATGGAATGAATCCAGGAATGAATCCTAAGGCCGAGGCCCACATCATCAAATATTGGGAATGAATCCTAGGGCCGAGGCCGATGTCGTCAGAATTATGGAATGAATCCAGGAATGAATCCTAGGGTCGAGGCCCACATCATCAGAATTTGGAACGAATCCGAGAATGAATCTCAGTTTTGGAATGAATCCGGAAATGAATCTCAGTTTGAATGAATCCAGGAATGAATCCGGGAATGAATCTCAGAATGTGGAAAGAATCCAGAGAAGGAATCTCAGAATTTGGAAGGAATCCAGAGAATGAATCTCAGAATTTGGAAGGAATCTCAGAATTTGGAAGGAATCCAGAGAATGAATCTCAGAATACGGAAGGAATCCATAAGAATAATCTCGGAGTTTGGAACGAATCCAGAAGAATGAATAAGAAATCTGGGAATGAATCCAAGGGTCGAGGCCCACATCAACTCAACACAACAGGCGGACCAGGTGACGGCTGGCGAGCCAGGTAAGTAAAAATGCATTGCATAACTTTGATAGGATTGTTCAAAGTCACACACTGCACAAGTCCCATCAAAGTGGGGGCGACTGTAGGCATTGCATTTTTGCATGTGAAACCCGAGGATGAGTCTCATTTGGAGACAACTACCTCTTAAGTTGCGGAAACCGCGGGAAACGGACATCGGAAGGGAAGAGTCAAGAATTGACTCGTTGATGGATTAAGTTCACTAGTTTAGCCTCGAGTAACTCGTTTGATTGCTGTTTAAAAATTGTGCAAGGCCCAAGACCCCACATCCAAGCCCAATCCAAAACAATTGGAACCTTTAAGTGCATGTCACAAATTAAATTAACTTAAGATCCAACACATTAAAGTCCAACACATTAAAGTCCAACACCTAACCAAGCCCACCAACCAAGGCCCACTCTCTCTTTGGCGCCAACTTGACATAATACACACTCAAATTAAACCAAATATTAAATTAAATTAATTAGATAATGTATTTGAATTAAATATTTTAAAAACCATTTACCAATTAAAAAAAACACAAAATATAATCATGCCTAATCTAAACAAAAAATAAATCATATACTAAATTAAAAGGATGTCATGCCTAATTAAATCACTCATAACCAATTTGAAGATATTGACTTCCTAATTTGAACCAATCTTGTCTCCATCAAATCCTTGACTTTCCTTGTCCAACACCTAAACCAAATCCCTTCCTTGTGAAACAAGGTGAAGCCCTAGCCCTTCTCTATATAAACCACCCTTCACCAAGCCTCTCCCCCTCCTCTAGTTCACGCCCATACACAAGAATTCTTCCCAATTCACGCCCATTGCAAGCAAGAAGCAACAAAAATATTCTCTTCATCTCCTCCACTCCATAACCGAACACACCACCCTCCTCAACCCCTCCATAGCCGAAAATAACAAGCCTTCCTAAAGCAACTGAAACCAGCCCCTGCACCCCTCTAAAACACGCCTAAATACCCCCTAAATCACCTTAAAACAGCAGCCCAAATCACCTTAGAACAGCAGCAAAAATCCTCCCAAAACAGTCCCCAAAATCCTAAAAACAGTAACATAAAAACTGCACTATTTTAACATAAAAAACTGCACTATTTAACCACCAAAACAGCAGCAAAATCCTCCTAAAACAGCCCCTATAATACCCCAAACCAGTGAATAAAAAACTGCACATTTAACCCTTAAAAGTCACAAAAAAAATCTGCACTTAAAGCCTTTAAAAACATCAAAAACAGTAGCCTAAAACACCAAAACAGTGAGCTGAAACAGTGAGCAGAAATACAGCGAAAACAGCAGCAAAACGAGGTCAAAACAGCAAGAAAAACAGTGGAACAGCGAGTTGAGACGTTAAGCTAGTGAACCGGAAGAGTAAGGAGCTTTTATCCCTTCCGATCTCCGTGAAACGCAAGTCCGAAGACGACTTAAAAGGTTAGACCTGAGGGTACCTTTCACACTTTTTATTTGATTTTTTATTGATTCTTTTAATTGTGTTAATTATTTATTGAATATTGTTTGCATGTGATGTGTGTTGTGGCCATTGATTAAAACGGAAAATACGTCGTCTCTCGTGGTATATAGGATGGAAACCCAGACGTAAATTCCGTAGCCGATTCCGAATGGACGGTAGTGCGGTCTGTACTTGGGATACAACTCCACGTACCACTTGAGTAAACGGCGCATCTTTCGCTTTATGTTATTTTGATTATTCGCACTTTATTATTCCCTTTTAATTTCCGCATGTTATTTATTTATGTTATGATGCGATCGAGCGCATGGGCTTAGTGAGTTAGTCCAAAGGTCCCCTCTTTGAGAGACGAAGAGCCTAAAAGGCCACCTTTGTGACACTACTTCGCCGCGCCGGACGAAGTGTGTTTGGGTTGAATGTACGTTCAATCGGGCATATGAAGTCCTACACTTTTATTGTCTTTATTTCATGTATTGTGATGTGACGCGCATGGGCTTAGTGAGTTAGTCCAAAGGTCCCCTCTTTGAGAGACGAAGAGCCTAAAAGGCCACCTTTGTGACACTACTTCGCCGCGCCGGACGAAGTGTGTTTGGGTTGAATGTACGTTCAATCGGGCATATGAAGTCCTACACTTTTATTGTCTTTATTTCATGTATTGTGATGTGACGCGCATGGGCTTAGTATGTTGGTCTAAAGGTCCTCTCCTTGAGAGACAAAGAGCCCCAAAAGGCCACCTTTACGGCAGTACTTCGCCGCGCCTCTTTTATTTAGTCATTCGCTTCATAATGTCTTTTTGAAAATTCATGCATCATATTGCATTGCGCATGGGCTTATCAAGTGAGATCAAAGGTCCTCCACTTTGAGGATGAAAATGCTTAAAAGCTACCTTTGCTACAATGATTTGCCGCGCCCCTTAATCTGTTGTTATGTACGAGAAGTCATATATTCATATGTTCATGTATGTGTCATGTTGTTTACTGCATTTTGGAGGTCACTGCTGTGAACCGTTCGAACGCGTTCCGAAACGCCGCACGAACGCATGTTTTCTGTCTGGTCCCGTTCGAACGCGTTATCAAACGCTATACGGACGCGAACCTTCTGTTTACCGTTCGAACGCGTTTACGAACGCCGCACGAACACATGTTTTCTGTCTGGTCTCGTTCGAACGCGTTATCAAACGCCATACGAACGCGAACCTTCTGTTTACCGTTCGAACGCGTTTACGAACGCTACACGAACGCGAACACACTGAAATGAGACACTTTCATCACATGCCATGTATGATTGCTTCTTAGGTGATTTTTCTTATGAAACCCTATATGGTCATTCTTATCTTTGTACACATCATAATGAAAAGCATGTTTATTCCATTGGTTGCATCATTTACCTTAGTCTTGGTTTAACTCATTACAATTCATATATCTATGTCATGATAGCATTTGAGTATTATTTCTTGTGGTATATCGGATGGAAACCCAGACATAAATTCCGTAGCCGATTCCGAATGGACGGTAGTAGTACGGTCTGTACTTGGGATACAATTCCACGTACCACTTGGAAAAAGCCCATATGTGTGCTTGTATGGTTAATATGTGTGCTTGTGTTTTCCTGAATGTAATATGCAAGTAAAGTTGTATGGTAGTTGCTATCTTGATATATAAGCATGCAAATTTAAATGTAAGATATATGCGAAATGCGTACATAAGTTTTATTTTACACATGAGAATTTAGAAGCATGATACTCTTGGAAATAAGTGTTACTTAAGCTTGATTAAATTATTACATAAATCCTTTCATTACAAGTGACATGAGTAAGGGACCATTCCGAACCCAACGGTTTGAGGTCTTCCCTTGCGAGGGGTGAGTGCGGCCTTAAATCTTTGTCCCGGTTCACACCGGGTGGCGACTCCATGTTATTCAGTATTTCCCAAACTAGTGCCGCGAACCTAGGAACGGCGTCGCCCAGGTCCTGTTGTCTACAACCTCCCAAGTTGTTTTCTGACTCTCTCCGACCTACTCGGTTCTAGTGTATTTTCTAGATTATTAGTACAGTTTCATCCCTTATGAACTGTTAGTGTTTCGTGAGGACTCGGTGCCTAGAACGGTATTACTCCGATTTTCATCGAGTTTTACTTTCCTCCCACTTACCACTGCATATAGGAATTCCTCTTAGGAAAACCGCATGGAGAGCAACAATTACATTGTTCTTTTGTGAGTTGCATATGTTGGTTTCTAATATAGTCCCAAGATCATATTTGAACAATGAAAAGAATGAATACTCAAAGAAGTGAGGCGAAATCACACTTACATTGAATAGATTTTGAGATGTGTTGAAGACAAAATTTCCTCCCTTGTTGATCCTTTGAAGTTTCGGCCAAAGAGGTTCTTTGTTGATGATGAATGAGCTTCAAGCTATTGAAAGGATTCCAAGCTCCAAGGTTGGTTTCCCTATCACCTTTAATGATTCCTTGATGTGTGCTAGAAAGTGTAGAAAGAAAAAAAATTTCTTTGTTCTTGGTGGAGGCTCACGGCAATGAGCAAAGGGAGAGAGAGAGAGGGTTTTGATTTTGTTTTCTAAAAACAAGTTATATCAAAAGTGTTACAAAGTTTGGTATATGACTTTCAAAAAGTCAAAATTCAAATTTGGAGCCAAAATGGCATTAAAGGCTCTCAACAACCAACATCATGAATAGTGACTAGTTGTCACTCACCAAAAAGGTGAATGGACATCCATCACTAAAGTGACATGTGATGTGACGAGCGATGTGACAAATGATGTGACTTGTGGCCGCACTTGATTCAAAATCGGAGTGGCCTCACAAACACATCTCAGGCTCGGTTTCGTTAATTCCGAATTAACGAATTTTCCATTACGACGTAATTAAATCAAATTTACTATTCATGTCGCTCACGAATTAATTCTAAATTTATTCGTTTGCCCAAATTAACCGAATTAAAATCTAATTTAAATTCCGCGTCGAAATCTAATTTCGTTTAATATATCGAATATATTATTTTATCGATTAATTCCAAATTAATCATTCTCTCTCTTCAAACAGTATTTTATCCCAGATAAAATATCTCTGTAATTAATCAAAGATTAATTATGTTCGAATCATACGTCATCGGTGAATCTTCGGGAAGCGACCCAAGAGATCCCTGGATATGTTGGCACTAAATCCGGTCGTCGGACTAGTTGAACACGTACGTACCTTGTACTATATTTTTATCGCTTTACAAGACATGGTTGGCTTCTAGCAAAACACCGTGTCTACCCAATTCTCCAGAAATATTCTTAATGGAATATATAATTTATATCAGGTGTAGTATACGTAGTTTTTCGTATTGTGATCCAGTATCGATGGTCACATGCAAGGCCTGGGGCTGGAATATTGTCTGCCCCGTACGAAGCATATATCGGATTACAAGAAACTAGTCTCTTTAATCGGATAATCATGACCAAGTCACATTATCCCGATGGTTGCAACCAATTTAGAGTACCAATTTTGTATCTCTGCGTGATCATCATCTTCATATGAATGGAATGATACTTCCATCTTGACATCACACCCAATACACTACGATTCTCAATAAACCTAGAAGAGGCGTACACATAACCTGTTAAAGTCCTGGATGACCAAAACCAAAGCGTATTGATTATCGTAAGTACTAGCGATGTAAGTCTCAGGTTAAGACCAAATACACCTACCCGGATGCGGATTCCCATAGACACATAGTCATACTCCCAATGGGATTCCGCAGGGTCTATCCAGAGCGAAGCTGTTTCTGTACCATCGGTAAACACAACCTCCTATCACAATTGCATAACTATCCAATACTTACATATATCAGAACTATGCAGTTACGCTTCCATAACACGTACAAGTGCAATACTAGTCTATTCCGCATTATCGATGTCCAGTCTTGATAATACTACGACTAGGGATATTTAATGATTAAACCTTTATGGATTGATATTGTCTCATATCTTATAATTCGGAACTAATCATAAGGACTTTTATCATTTATATATTCAAGTAATCAAATTACAAAATGATAAAATGCAATTTCATTGCTACATAATTAATTTGTACAAAAACCACAATGTCTTTTACAAATAGTGACGCTATGGGTCATAATTGTCTAAAAATCTCCCACTTGGCCTATAGTCATGTTGGATAATATGACCCATAGTGTCACTATTTGTACAGATCACGGTGTTGTTGTACAAATTAACTATGTGACAAGGAAATTGCACTCTCATCATTTGTGATTAGATCACCATAGATGTATAAATGAAGAGAGGTCCATATGATTAGTTCCTGGATTGAGAATGATATGAGACAGTATCAGTCCACGAATGATTAATCATTAAATATCCCTAGCCGGAGTATTATCGAGACAGGACATCGATAATGCGGAATAGGCTAGTATTGCACTTGTGCGCGTTGTGAGGGCACGACGGCATAGTTCTCATATATTTAAGTATTGGATACTTATGCAAGTGCGATAGGAGGTTGTGTTTCACCGATGATACGGGAAACAGCTTCGCTCTGGATAGACCCCTCGAAATCCCATTGGTATTATGACTATGTGTCTATGGGAGGCCGAAATCAGGGTATGTGTGTATGGTCTTAACCTGAGACTTACATCGCTAATACTTACGATAATCGATAGACTTTGGTCTTGGTGGTACAGGGCTTTAACCGGTTCTGCGTACACCGCTTCTGGGTTTATCAGAGAGTCGTAGTGTATTGGGTGTGATGTCAAGACGGAAGTATCACTTCAGTCATATTGGAGATGATGTCACGCAGGATACAGTATTAGTGCTCTTAAGTGCTGCGCGGCCATCGGGATATTATGACAAGGTCATAGATATCCGATTGTAGAGACTAGTTACCAGACATCCGACATGTGCTTCGTACGGGGCAGACACAAATCCAGCCCCAGGCCTAGCACGTGACTATCCGATACTGGGCCGATATACACAATACTACGGTATATTACGCTTGATACAGATCTATATATTCCTGTAAGAATATTTCTGGAGAATTGGGTAGGCATGGCGCTTTGCTAGAAGCCAACCTTGTCTTGTAAATCGGTATAAACGTAGTACGAGGTGCTTACGTGTTCGGATAATCCGACGATCGTATTTACTGCCAACATATCCGGAGATCTCATGGGTCGCTTCCTGAAGATTCACCGATGACGTATGACTCGCACTTTAATTAATCTGGGATTAATTAGAAGAGAGAGAAAATTAATCTGGGATTAATTAGAAGAGAGAGAAAATTAATCTGGGATTAATTGCAGAGATATTTAATCTGGGATAAAATATTAATTAAAGAGAGAGAACGATTAATTTGGAATTAATCGATAAAATAATATATTCGATATATTATAAGAAATTGGATTTCGACGCGGAATTAAAATTAGATTTTAATTCGGGCGAATGAATTAATTTAAAATTAATTCGTTAGCGACGTAAATAGTGATATCGCTAGGCGTAATCATTTAATTATGACGCAACGGAAAATTTGTTAATTTGGAATTAGCGAACCCGAGCCCGGGATTATTTGCGAGCGCATTCGCATTTCGAATTCGAGTGCGGCACGTAAGTCAAATCGTGCGTCAAATCGCTAGTCACATCAAGCGTCGAATCAATTGTCACTTTGAGTGATGTGACTTGACAACATGTCACTTTATTAAAGTGATGTGATGTGACTTAAAGTAAAAGTAGAAGTGATGGGTGAAAAGTTGATTGAAAGCTTTTTGCTTTTTGCTTTTAGCTTTTAAATTTTGGTATTTTGGAAAATTGAAAAGTTGTATATGGTTTATTTTATTTTTTGAAAATATATAAACCAAAATTACATTTTTCTTTTATATAATTCTCTCTCTCATTTACGGTTTCTTGTGGAAAACATATTCCCTCTCTTTCTCTCTTCTCCCTCTCACGGCTCACTGCCGATTTCTTCTCAAAATTTTTGGTATGACCGAATCAAGAAGAGAAGCAAGGAAGATGAAGAAGTGCTAGCACACCTTGGGTTATACATAGGTGATAGGGAAACGAATTTATGAGCTTGGAAAGCTTGAAGCTTGGAGCTTCAATGGAGTCTTGCATGGCCGATTTTGGAGCATCAAAACAGCCCCCACCGGCAGTCCACTGCAGTTCAAGAAGGCCCAAAACCGAGCTTGATGGAGGCAGAAACATGAAGTGCGAATTTGGTCCATCTTCGTTGCATCCAACCGATCAATGTGAGTTTATTCCGCACCTCCTTTGACATGTATTCGCTCGTTTTTATGCATGATTGATGATTCTTGGGACTTGATTGAAACTCAACAAGCCAGTCACTCAAGCATCTAATACCTGAACTATGTACATGTCGCTCAAACTTTTGCTTAGGAATAGCTTTCGTCAGCGGATCTGCAATGTTGTCCTCTGATGTGACCTTCTCAATCTTCATATTGCCACGATGTATTATCTCACGAATCAGATGGAAACGTCGAAGAAAATTCTTGGATCATTGATGAGACCACGGTTCCTTAGCCTGCGCTATAGCCCCGTTATTGTCACAATCTAATAGAACGGGCTCAGCTGCTAACGGAACTACTCCTAATCCAATTAGGAATTTTCGGATCCAAACTGCCTCTTTTGCTGCTTCAGCTGCAGCAATATACTCCGCTTCTGTTGTTGAATCGGCAACAGTCTCTAGCTTGGAAGATTTCCAGCTTACTGCTCCGTTATTCAAACAAAATATCTACCCGGATTGCGACTTACAGTCGTCTTTATCGGTTTGGAAACTTGCATCGGTATACCCAGTTACCTCAAGTCCTCAATCTCTATAGATTAAGAAAGCATCCTTAGTTCGTCTAAGATACTTAAGGATATTCTTAACCGCCATCCAGTGACCTTCACCTGGATTGCCTGATAGCGACTACACATGCTCAAAGCATACAAGACATCAGGTCGCGTACATATCATGGCATACATGATCGATCCGATTGCCGAGGCAAACAATATCTGACTCATGTTTTCTCTCTCATCTTGAGTTTTAGGACACATGTCCTTAGATAAAGTGACGCCATGTGACACTGGCAACAGTCCCCTCTTGGACTGATCCATGTCGAATCGCTTCAACACTTTGTCAATGTACGTGCTCTGGGAGAGTCCAAGCAGCTTTCTAGATCTATCCCGGTAGATCTTTATTCTTAGAATAAAGGCTGCTTCTCCCAAATCTTTCATGGAGAATTTTAATGAAAGCCAAGCTTTCACCGATGTTAACATGGGAATGTCATTGCCAATAAGCAATACATCGTCAACGTAAAAGACAATGAATGTCAGTGCGCTCCCACTAACCTTCTTATATACACAAGGATCATCCTCGTTTTAACGAAATCATATTCTTTTATGATCTCATCAAAACATTGGTTCCAAGAACGCGATGTTTGCTTCAATCCATAAATGGATCGATTTAACTTACAAACCTTGTTTGTAAGTCTTGGTACGAAACAACCGTCAGGCTATTGCATATAAACATCCTCCAAAAGGTTTTTGTTAAGGAAAACGGTTTTGACGTCCATCTGCCATATCTCGTAATCGAAATATGTAGCAATAGCAAGCATTATCCGAATGGATTTAATCATGGCAACGGGTGAAAAAGTTTCATCGTAATCGACACCATGTCGTTGACGATACCCTTTCGCTACAAGCCTAGCTTTGTACGTTTGTACGTTGCCATCCATGTCGGTATTCCTCTTGAAGACCCATTTGCAACCAATAGGCTTTACGCCTTCTGGTGCATCAACCAATGTCCAAACTTGGTTGGTGTACATGGAATCCATTTCGGAATTCATGGTATCTTGCCATAAACCGGAGTCGATACCTTATATCGCTTCCTCATACGTAGCCGGCTCATCTTCCTCAATAAGATTAATATCTACATGAGGTGAGATTAGAAACCCATACCTCTCAGGTTGTTTTCTGACTCTCTCCGACCTACGCGGTCCTTGTGTATTCGAAGATTGTGGTACAGTCTCATCCCTGATGGACTGTTCATGTTCCGTTAAGGATTCTGTGCCAGGAACAGTATCACTCCGATTTTCATCGAGTTTTACTTTCCTCCCACTTATCACTGCATTTAGGAATTCCTTCTCAAGGAAAACCGCATGTAGAGCAAAAAATACTTTGTTCTCTTGTGGGTGATAGAAGTAATAACCTTTGGTTTCCCTAGGATATCCTACAAATAGGCATTTATCCGATTTGGGTTCTAGTTTGGTACCTTCCAAACGTTTGACGTATGCCCAGCAACCCCAAATCTTCAGGAATGAGAAACCCAGTTTCTTTCCTATCCATATCTCATACGGAGTCTGTTGAACAGACTTTGATGGAACCTTATTCAAAATAAGTATTGCAATGTTCAATGCATATCCCCAGAAGGAAATAGGTAGCTCTGTGCGACTCATCATAGACCTCACCATGTCTAACAAAGTTCGGTTTCTCTGTTCGGACACACCGTTTAATTGCGGTGTTCCATGAGGAGTCTACTGTGAAAGAATACCATATTCTTTCAAGTAATCAAGAAACTCATTGCTCAAGTATTCGCCACCACGGTCCGACCGTAATGTCTTAATACTTTTGCCAATCTGTTTTTCTACTTCGTGTCGAAACTTTTTGAATTTCTCAAAAGTTTCCGACTTGTGTCTCATAAGATACACATAACCAAAACGCGATGCATCATCCGTAAAGGTTACGAAGTATTCATATCCACCTCTATCTTGGCTAGACATGGGCCCACAAACATCATTATGAACAAGGGCTAACAGTTCGGTGGTGCGTACACATTTACCGCTAAAAGATGATTTAGGCATCTTGCCTAATAAACAAGATTCACAGACATCATATGAATTTGGATCAAATCCGTCCAAGTACCCACTCTTCGAAAGTGTGGATATACGTGTCTTATTTATGTGTTATAGACGACAATGCCACATATAAGTTTCATCTTTGTTACTTACTTTAAGTATTTTGTTTGTTACATTATATGTTTGAGATTAATTTATATTCAAAATATAAAGACCATTATTTGCATCAGCTGTGCAAATTTCCATATCATTTTTATACATAAAACAACCAGTGTTTCTAAATACAAAAGTATACCCACATTGGGCTAACATAGATACAGAAATAATATTCCTAGTCAAACTAGGTACAAAATAACAGTTTATAAGTTCAAGTACATTCCCCGAGGGCAGTTCCAAAACATAAGTGCCCACGGCCAAAACGGCAACTCGAGTCCCATTTCCAACACGGAGGTCAATCTCTCCTGAGGCCAGTCTCTTGCTAATCCGAAGATCATGCACATCAGTACATATGTGAGTACCACAACCACAACCAGAATCAAAAATCTAATTTTTAAAACTAGAAGTAGACATGTTTATTTCTATAACAAACATACCTGAAGCCGGTGCCTTGCCCCATTTGATTTCCTTCATGTGTGCCTTGTACTCGCGGTAGTCACGCTTCCAGTGACCCCGCTTCCCGCACTGCAAGCATACATCTTGGGATTTGTCCTTGGGTTTCCCAGAACCCTTTGACGATTTGTTCTTGTCCTTCTTCTTATGCTTCTTCTTTTTAACACCTCCAGTCGCCTTGGGCCAAGCCCTTGGAGTCTGATATATTGAAACATAGTGCGCCTCGCGCTTCTTGCCCTTAAGGAGCTCATTTTTTGCCTCACACAGAGTGGACATCAACTCTCCAAGACTTTGGTCTTGGTTCAACATGTTGTAGTTCATGATGAACCCACTCCAAGTGTCGGGGAGAGACTGTAGGATCAAATCCATTGAAGTCTCAGCCTCGAAGACTATGCCCATCTGTCCGAGCTGCTCAATGTCAACAATCATCTGTGAGACATGGTGCTCAACAGACATACCCTCTGACATTCGAGCGTGGAAGAGCTTCTTCTGCAACTCATACTTTGCGATCTAAGATTAGATCGGTGGAGATCGTGCAACTTCGCCATCATCTCATAGGGATCCAACCCCTTGTTTTGATGACGGAATTGCGGAGTCATAGCGGCAAGCATTACCGATTGAGTAGCCGCATTATCATCGCTATAAGTCTTCCAAAGCTCTAGCTCAAGCAACTGATCAGGTCGGGGCTTAGGCCCAAAAGGTTACTCTATAGTGTAGAATAACTTCTCGGATCCCAGAATAATTCTGAGATTCATATCCCAGTCCTGAAAGTTTGTGCCATTAAAGACGTTGTCACCAATGAAAATTTCCCTAATGCTCAACTTTCCTATCATCTTAACCGCAATAGTCCAACTATTCGATTAACGGTGTATGGGTACAGTCTAACTGTTACAAGAAAAATAATAATATATTAGTCCAACTACTAAAATAATTGACGAAATAATTTTGAAAGCGCGTAAAGCTAAGTATTTGAACGAAACTTCAAAATTCAATACTAGCCTCCCACTATTTTTCGGCGAGCCTCTAACCTTCTGTTGAGTACTCGGGAAACCTAGTTTCCTAGTGGGCTAGGATCCCATTAAATAACACACAACCTTGACTTTGGCCAACAAGCTGTATGATATTTAACTAGGTAGATCTCTAAGATCAATTGGATCTCATCCAATTCCTAGATCCGGTAGGTGGACCTCCAAGTCCGAAACATATATACAATATATATGCCAATATATCCAATATATTTTCCTAACCTTTTTCCTCTGAATCAACTAAGCCTTGGCTTTGGCACAACAAGCTTAATGATTCCAGTTAAACGGAACCCATTGACTTTGGAAAGCTTCGTAATCGATGTCGATGGACAAGAAGTGATCTTGACTTTGGCCAACAAACCACAACTTGGACACGACACCGATATAGAACAAAGCCTCGTGATTAAAACACATCTTTGATGGACAAGGGCTTGACTTTGGCCAACAAACCAATGCCAGTCTTGGATCTTGAGTAAGAATCACTCAATGGAAGGAAAAAGCTTAATATTTTATTGAGGGTTTTTCGCGTAAATTGGCAACCAATTTATTATCTTTGTTAGGTCTCATCATACACCCTTAAGCATGCATTCTAAAAGCACAATAAGGCGCGAAAATAAAATTAATAATGATATGCGGATGAATATTTCACAGATTGTTCCTAGAACAAATCACTCCATTTCCTCTCCCCGGCTAGCACTATTCTTACTTCTACCCAATCACATAATACAATAATAGAAACCTCATTAACATTGAGAGGAATTAGGTGAGAAGAGAATACAAAGAATCAAGAGAGATAAGGCTGGACACGCAGGTCCAATTTAATAAATTCTAAATTTACAACAATTTCCAAAATTGCCCTTTCCCTTCTAATATCCATCTGATATACATTATTCATTCAATACATCCATGTATTCATTCATAGCATGTTATTCAATCAATCTAATCCAATTAATTAATATTTGAATTAAGTGATCATCCAATGTTCAAACAACGATTTGATTTGCGCGAGTCCAACTCGTTTGAGAATAAGTACTCGAAGTACGAATTCTTGAATTATATCGAACTACTCTTTAAATCTAATTTAATTCGTATTCAATACTGATTCATTTATTTAATTCCAAATTAAATATCTACTTTTTTTAATGCGCTTTAACGACTTAGATTCCAAATCTAATCTAAACGGGTCTCAAAGCCCAATTAACATCCAATGTTGTTTAATTAAAGTCCAATGGGCTTTCAATTGATTTCATAAGGCATGGACTTTGGTCAATATGGGTCAAACCCAATTACCAAAGCCCAATTAAGGAATCACCCTTATTTGCCAAGAAACCAATTTCGACCCATTAGGCCCAATTAAACTTTTAAAGCCCATTTGTTATATTTGGACTTAATGGAATGGTTTAGGCCCAATTTGGATCCAATATATTTGGCCCAACCAAGCCCATTAGGCCCAAATACAACAATTATAAGCCCAATTCAAAATCAAGCCCAATTTATTAAATTCCAATTTTCCAAAATTCATAATTTAATAAATCAAAGTGGTTAGCCATGATTAATCTTTTAAATTAACATTTCCAAAATACTAATCTAATCCATTAATCATGCTTTTCATCATCAACACATGTCCAACATGATTGATTCAAAAAATCATCTCATTTCATGCTATCAAGCTCACGACATTCTAGGGTTTTTATTTCGATTTCGTTTTCAATCTGATTGAATTACAAATCAACATTATTCCAAGTCTTTAAACTCATCCAATGATCAAAAGAACAAAAAATACCATGACTTTATGGTTTAATAAGCATTCGGCCAAGCCATGTATTTGGGGAAAAATTAATCCAATTCATTTTTCATGAAATTGATCATGCATAACACTATGTTATCATCATTCAAGCATACTCAATCAAACAATTTCATCAAATCATGCTCAAATCAATTTTACCCAAATTTCATGTTATGAACCATAATCATTTTCATGCTCAAATTAGGCTCTGATACCATTTTTTGGTTTCTAATATAGTCCCAAGATCATATTTGAACAATGAAAAGAATGAATACTCAAAGAAGTGAGTCGGAATCACACTTACAATGAATGGATTTTGAGATGTGTTGAAGACAAAATTTCCTCCCTTATTGATCCTTTGAAGTTTCGGCCAAGGAGGTTCTTTGTTGATGATGAATGAGCTCCAAGCTTTTGAAAGGATTACAAGCTCCAAGGTTGGTTTCCCTATCACCTTTTATGATTCCTTGATGTGTGCTAGCAAGTGTAGAAAGAAAACAATTTTCTTTTTTCTTGGTGGAGGCTCACGGCAATGAGCAAAGGGAGAGAGAGAGAGTGTTTTGATTTTGTTTTCTAAAAACAAGTTATATCAAAAGTGTTACCAAAGTTTGGTATATGGCTTTCAAAAAGTAAAAAATCAAATTTGGAGCCAAAAAGGCATTAAAGGCTCTCAACAACACCCATCATGAATAATGACTAGTTGTCACTCACCAAAAAGGTGAATGGACATCCATCACTAAAGTGACATGTGATGTGACGAGCGATGTGACGAGTGATGTGACTTATGGCCGCACTTGATTCAAAATCGGAGTGGCCTCACAAACACATCCCGGGCTCGGTTTCGTTAATTCCGAATTAACGAATTTTCCGTTGCGACGTAATTAAATCAAATTTACTATTCATGTTGCTCGCGAATTAATTCTAAATTTATTCATTTGCCCAAATTAAAATCCAATTTTAATTCCGCGTCGAAATATAATTTCGTTTAATATATCGAATATATTATTTTATCGATTAATTCCGAATTAATCGTTCTCTCTCTTCAAATAGTAATTTATCCCAGATAAAATATCTCTGTAATTAATCCAAGATTAGTTATGTTCGAATCATACGTCATCAGTGAATCTTCGGGAAGCGACCCAAGAGATCCCTGGATATGTTGGCAGTAAATCCGGTCGTCGGACTATCCGAACACGTACGTACCTTGTACTATATTTTTACCGATTTACAAGACATGGTTGGCTTCTAGCAAAGCACAGTGTCTACCCAATTCTCCAGAAATATTCTTAATGGAATATATAATCTATATCAGGTGTAGTATACGTAGTATTGCGTATTGCGATCCAGTATCGATGGTCACATGCAAGGCTTGGGGCTGGAATAGTGTCTGCCCCGTACGAAGCATATATCGGATTACAAGCAACTAGTCTATTTAATCAGATAATCATGACCAAGTCACATTATCCCGATGGTTGCAACCAATTTAGAGTACCAATTTTGTATCTCTGCGTGATCATCATCTTCATATGAATGAAATGATACTTCCATATTGACATCACACCCAATACACTACGATTCTCAATAAACCCAGAAGAGGCATACACAGAACCTGTTAAAGTCTTGGACGACCAAAACCAAAGCGTATTGATTGTCGCTAGTACTAGCGATGTAAGTTTTAGGTTAAGACCAAATACACCTACCCTGATGCGGATTCCCATAGACACATAGTCATACTACCAATGGGATTCCACGGGGTCTATCCAGAGCGAAGCTTTTTCCGTACCATCGGTAAACATAACCTTCTATCACACTTGCATAAGTATCCAATACTTAAATATATGAGAACTATGCCGTTACGCTTCCATAACACGCACAAGTGCAATACTAGTCTATTCCGCATTATCAATGTCCAGTCTCGATAATACTACAACTTGGGATATTTAATGATTAAACCTTTATGGATTGATAATGTCTCATATCTTATAATCTGGAACTAATCATTAGGACTTTTATCATTTATATATTCAAGTAATCAAATTACAAAATGATAAAATGTAATTTCATTGCTACATAATTAATTTGTACAAAAACCACAATGTCTTTTACAAATAGTGACGCTATGGGTCATAATTGTCTAACAGCATAAGTACTATACTTTGGTTTCCCTAGGACAACCAACAAATTAGGCACTTATCTGATTTGAGTTCTAGTTTGGGATCATCCAAACATATGCCCAGTATCCCAAATCTTCAGGAATAAGAAACCCGGTTTCTTTCATGTTCATATCTAATATGAAGTTTGTCTAATAGATTTACATGGAACCTTATTCAAAATAATTATTGCATTGTTTAATGAGTATCCTCAGAAGGAAATTGGTAGCTTAGAGCGACTAATCATTAACCTTACTATGTCCAACAAAGTTTGGTCTCTCTGTTCGGACACACGGTCAAATTGAGGTGTTCCGGGAGGAGTCATCTCTGAAAGAATACCATACTCATTCATGTAATCTTGAAACTCATATGTTCAAGTATTTTACACTATGGTCCGACCGTAATATTTTAATACTTTTACCGGTCTGTTTTCTTACTTCGTGTCGAAACTCTAAGAGTTTCTGACTTGTGTTTCAAAAGATACACATAACCGTAACGCGATGCCACATCCGTAAAGGTTACGAAGTATTCACATCCACCTCTAGGCTAGCTAAACATGGACCCACTTACGTCACAATTAACGAGGGCTAACAGATCGGTGGCATTTGCACTTTTACCAAGTAAAAGATGTTTTAGGCACTTTGCCTAATAAACTAGATTCGTAGACATCATTTGAATTAGAATAAAATCCGTCCTGGTATCCACTCTTCGAAAGTGTGGATATACGAGTCTTGTTTAATGTGTCCCAGACAACGATGCCACTTTTAAGTCTCAACAGATTTATAAGTTTGAGCTTTTGTTTGTCATATTATATGTTTTAGATTTGTTTATATTTAAAATATAAATAATATTATTCACATCTAATGTGTATATCTCAATATCATCTTTATAAACAAAACACCTAGTGTTCTGGAACATAAAGGTATACCTGCAACGGGTTAAACTAGATATAGAGATAATGTTTCTAGTCAAACTAGGTACATTAAAACAGTCTCCTAATTTAAGTACATGCCCAAAAGGGCTGTTCCAAAACTTAGGTTTCTATGGCCAAAACAGCGACTCATGTCCTGTTTCCGACTCATAGGTCGATCTCAACTGAAGCCAGTCTCTTGCTAATCAGCAGATCCCGCACATCAGTACATATGTATGTACCATATTCAGTATCAAAAATCCAATTATTAAAACTAGTAGTGGATATATTTATGACAAACATACATGAAGTCGGAGCCTTGCCCGTCTTCATTTCCTTCATGTCTACCTTTGTCCATATGACAGTCACGCTTCCAGTGACCCCGTTTGCCACAGTTTAGGCAGACATCTTGGGATATGTCATTTGTCTTCTTAGAAGACTGTGATGATTTTGCCTTTGCCCCTTTTTTCACACCCACATAAGTCTTCGGCCAAGCCTTGGCCTTCTGGGATGTCGAAGTAAGATGCGCATTGCACTTCTTTCCCCTTTTGTTAGCTCTGGCTCTGTCTCCTTGAGCATAGCCATTAACTCTCCAAGAGTTTTCTATTGCAATTAGTACTTCTAAGATCTAAGAATAGATCTATGAAGATCCTTCAATTTCAATATTATACTATAAGCATATAATCCTTAGTTCTGACAAAGAAATTAAGGAATCATTGCGGCAAGCATAACAGATTGAACACTAAAGTTATTATCACTATGAGTCTTCCAAAACTCATGCTCCACTATTTGCTTAACTCCGGGCTAAGGCCCGAGATGTCACTCTATCAAATAAAGTAACTTCTCGGCTCTCAAGACTATCCTGAGGTTCTATTCCCAATCTGAAAATTGAAGCTGCTTAAAGATATTTTCACCCAGGATTAATTTTTAAACGCTAATCTTTCAACTATCCAATCAATGATTTCGGGTACTATCGAATATAATGATTTCTATAGTCTAACTATATAATCAACTACTATTTGATTGGTTAACTTCAAATGTATTGATTACTATAATCCAATTATATAACCAACTATAAATGAAGTAGTTTGAATACAGTCCAACTGTTTAATTAAAATAACAATTGAATATTAGTCCAACTAATATATTCAAAAATAATTAATGACGAAAAATAAAATGAGCGCGTATTGGCAATTATCTAAACAAAATTGCAAATTTAATACTTGCCTCCCACTATTTTTCTGCGAGCCTCTAACCCTCTGTGGAGTACTCGGGAAACATAGTTTCCTAGTGGGCTAGGATCCCATTAAATAACACACAACCTTGACTTTGGCCAACAAGCTGTATGATATTTAACTAGGTAGATCTCTAAAATCAATTGGATCTCATCCAATCCCTAGATCCGGTAGGTGGACCTCCAAGTCCGAAACATATATCCAATATATGCCAATATATCCAATATATTGCCTAACCTTTTCCTCTAAATCAACTAAGCCTTGGCTTTGGCTCAACAAGCTTAATGATTCTAGTTAAGCGTGACCCATTGAGAGTGGGAAAGCTTCGTAATCGAGACCGATGAACAAGAAGTGACCTTGACTTTGGCCAACAAATCACAACTTGCCCAAGTCGTACGATATGGAACAAAGCCTTTATGATTCAAACACATCCGCGATGGACAAAGGCCTTGAATTTGGCCAACAAACCAATGCCAACCTTGGATCTTGAGAGAGAATCACTCAATGGAAGGAAAACACTTAATATTTGTTAAGGGTTTTTCGCGTAAATTGGCAACCAATTTATTATCTTTGATTAGGTCTCATAATACACCCTTAAACATGCATTCTTAAAGCATAATAAGGCGCGATAAGTAAATTAATAATGATATGCGGATGGATATCTCACAAATTGTTCCTAGAACAAATCACTATCTTTCCTCTCCCCGGCTAGCACTATTCTAACTTCTACCTAATTACATAATACTTCTAAAGAAACCTCATTACATTGAGGGGAATTGATTAGAAGAGAATTATAAAGAATTGAGAGATAAAGGCTGGACATGCAGGTCCAATTTAATAAATTCTAAATTTATTACAACAATTTCCAAAATTGCCCTCACCCATCTAATATCCATCTGATATACATGATTCAGACAATACATCCATGTATTCACACAAAGCATGTTATCAATCAATCTAATCCAATTAATTAATCTTTGATTAATTACCATCCAATGTTCAAACAACGATTTGATTTGCGCGAGTCCAACTCGTTTAAGAATAAGTACTCAAAGTGCGTATTCTTGAATTATATCGAACTAAAATTTTAAATCCAATTTAATTTGTATTCAATACTAATTCATTATTTAATTCCAAATTAAATAATTACACTTTTAATAGTACATTTTAGACTTGGATTCCAAATCCAATCTTTACGGGTCTCAAAGGCCCAATAAGTATCCAATACTATTCAATTAAAGTCCAATGGCTTTCAATTAATTTCTTAAGGCATGGGCTTTGGCCAATATGGGTCAAACCCAAATGCCAAGGCCCAATAAAGGAATCACCCTATGTGCCATAAAATCAATTTAAGCCCATTAGGCCCAATTAAAATTTTAAAGGCCCAATTATCATATTTGGACTTTATGGAAATGGTTTTAGGCCCAATTGGATCCAACCAATTATCCTAAACCAAACTTGGCCCAACCAAGCCCATTAAGCTCAAATACAACAACATTAGCCTAATTCAAAATTAAAGGCTAATTTATTTAATCACAATATTCCAAATATCACAATTATTTAATTAAAGTGTATTAGCCATGATTAATTATTCAAATTAACATTTCCAAAATACCAATTTACATAATTAATCATGCTTTAATTAATCAACTTATGTCGAACACAAATTGAAGCAAAATCAAGTCATTTACATGCTATACAAGTCACAGCAATATGTGATTTTTATATCCGATTTTGATTTCAATCCAATTAAATCACAAATCAATATATCCAAGCATTTTAAACACATCCAATGGTATAAAAAATCAAAATCACCATGACATTATAAGGTCCAAGGTCTCGGCCAAGGTAAGCAAATTTGGGAAAATTAATCCAATCAATTTTTCATAAAATTAATCATGCATAACTCTTAGTTATCATAATCTAAGCATACTCAAACACTCAATTTCATTAAATCATGCTCCAAGCAAAATTACCCAAATTCAAGATTATGAACCCTAATCCATTTCATGCTTAAATTAGGCTCTGATACCATTGTTTGGGTTCTCTAAGAACTAGCCAAGGACTAATTAAGCATAAAACATGTGTGAATAATCAACGAAGTTTGCGGAAAAAGTACTCACATTGATCGGAATGGATGTAGGTGTAGAGTTCAAAAATTTTTCATTGAGAAGTTGCTCCAAGCTCCTTTCTTTGATGTATGTTGAGCTTTCAAGCTTGTTCAATGAATTCCATACTCATGGGAGTAGTTTCCCTATCACATTTGAATGATTCTTTGCGTGCTAGCACCTTAGATTTTTGAATAAAAAATTAAAGAAAATGAATCCTAGGTTCACGCCCAAATGAGAGAAAATTGGCTAATGTTTTCGCCAAAAATGAGAGAGAGAGAGGAAGAGTGAATGTGTAACTTGTATTTGATTTTCCAAAAAATCAAAATGATATACCAAAATCAAATATTTGGTAAAAGCCCATCAAACTTGACACTTGTGTAAGAAACAAGTTATCATCACATCACACTAACTTCCATCACAAAAAGTGATGAGAAAGACAAGTGATGTGACATGTGGGCCCACTAGAATTCAAAATTCGAGTGGGCCCGCAAACACATTCCTGGCTCGGGTTTGTTAATTCTGAATTAACGAATTTTCCGTTACGACGTAATTAAATCAAATTTAATTAAATAATTATGCCTAGAAAAATTACTATTAAAGTTGCTCGCGAATTAATTCTAAATTAATTCGTTCGCCCAAATTAAAATCCAATTTTAATTCCGTTATGAAATGTAATTTCATTTAATATATCGAATATATTATTTTATCGATTAATTCCGAATTAATCGTTCTCTCTCTTCTAATTGAATTTTATCCCAGATAAATTCTTGCCGTAATTAATCCTAGATTAATTTTCTCTCTCTACTAATTAATCCCAGATTAATTATGTTCGAGTCATACGTCATCGGTGAATCTTCGGGAAGCGACCCATGAGATCCCTGGATATGTTGGCAGTAAATCCGGTCGTCAGACTATCCGAACATGTGCGTACCCGGTACCATTTTCTTACCGATTTACGAGACATGGTTGGCTTCTAGCAAAGCGCCATGCCTACCCAATTCTCCAGAAATATTCTTTTAAGGAATATGTAATCTTTGTCAGGCGTAATATACGTAGTATTACGTATTGCGATCCAGTATCGATATCACATGCTAGGCCTAGGGCTGGAATTGTGTCTGCCGCGTACGAAACATATATCGGATCTTTGGTAACTAGTCTCTATAATCAGATAATCATGACCTAGTCATATTATTCCGATGACTGCAGTACATAAGAGTACTAGTTCTGTATCCTGCATGATCATCATCTCCATATGACTGGAGTGATACTTCCATCTTGACATCACACCCAATACACTACGATTCTCAGTATACCCAGAAGAGGCGTACACAGAACCTGTTAAAGCCCCGGATGACCAAAACCAAAGTATACTGATTGTCGCAAGTATTAACGATGCAAGTCTCAGGTTAAGACCAAATACACCTACTCTGATTTGGATTCCCATAGACACAAAGTCATACTACTAATGGGATTCTGAGGGGTCTATCCAGAGTGAAGCTGTTTCCGTACCATCGGTAAACAGTACCTCCTATTACACTTGCATGAGTATCCAATACCCAAATATACGAGAACTATGCCGTTACGCTTCAATAACGCGCACAAGTGTAATACTAGTCTATTCCGCATTATCGATGTCTAGTCTCGATAATACTACAACTAGGGATATTTAATGATTAAATCTTAGTGGATTAATATTGTCTCATATCTTATTAATCCGATACTAATCATATGGACTTTTATCATTTATGTATCTCAATAATCCAATTACGAATGATAAAAGAGCAATTTCCTTTGTCACATAGTTAATTTTTACAACAACGTCGTGTTATGTACAAATAGTGATGTTATGAGTCATAATTGTCCAACACTTATCAATTTAATGAATATTGTATTCGGGAATGTGACTAAATCTCATTTAACCAATGACTGTCATTGGACAAGACAATTTATTAAACTAATACATTGGATGTATGTAGTTTAATGAATTGAAAATTGCTTAAGGTAGTTTTCTTTACTTCGTAACTTAGTCAATGAACTATCGTGACTTAGTTATGTGTTTCTGATGAAACGTGTATAGAATATTTTGACTGGTTCAAAGATATTCGTTCTGAAGTTTTGAAAATTGTATCTTTAAAATTCATCATGAGTCTTTGAATTATTCAAAGAGATTTGATATGATCAAATATATGAATTTATGGCAATTAGTTCTAAGGTTATTCAATGAATATGATTCTTACTCAATATAATTCCTCCACAATTCCATATTGAGGGAATTGATAAGTGGGAGTAATCGAATCTTATATGATTTGATTCGTTTGATATTGAATGTTACCGAATTAGTTTCAATACTCTTGGGGATATGCTCCAGTAACACTAATTCATCCTTTTAATTTAGGTTCCATTAGTTTCTACAGTTACATATATGATATAGATAAGTAGAAAATATGAATCTTGAAATGTTTGAGATTTGAATCTTTCTTTTGTATAATGATTATATAATCGATAATACTTGCGCCTTGGAGGTACGAGTATAAGTTTATCATTTATTCTATTTAATAGAATATTGTATTCTATTTGATAGAATATCTTTTTTACAATCCCGCGTAATAAATTTAATTTATTGCTTAGTGTGTAACATCAGATGTTGACCTCTGTAGAAAAGACTTTAACTTACTGAAGTCAAATGTTACAGTGATAAGCTATAAATGGAACTACATAATTAATAAGATGAAAATACCCTTTAATTACTTCCATATAAGTGCAATGAGATGTCAGAATCATTCGCAAAGTATTTGTTACTTAATGGTTCTGTTGTTTTCTTATCGAAGAAAATTATCCTATAACTTATAGTGATAATGATATTTGATACTGATTCTGGAAATTAGCATTAAACCATAGATCTAAGATTGTTCACAGTTTACTACGATCAAGTTTGGAACTTGATTGAGCTTTCATTATGAATCGTTCATAAAATGTGGAAATGGTTTATGCAGCAAAAACATAGTGAGCTTATTAAAGGTTTGACCTTTATAGTATGACAGTGAGAAAAGTTTTACTCAGCAATCTATTGTAGATTCTAAGGAAACTTGTCTCTAGTCGTACTGATTGAAAAACTTAAGATCTGTTCGTTAATGATGATATTAAATTGTACATTTTAGCTAAAGAATACAAAGTGGAATTTCTCAATGGTTTCTTCAAATAAGAGATCCATTGTGATTTCTTAGTTTGAAGAGTTCGTTTTGGAATGGCCCTGGAGTTTGTATTATGCTAAGATTACGATTTAGTATATTAGCTTATAGAGCCTATTGTAGACTCGGATGGGCTTTCTGGAAATTTATGTTTTCAAATTTTGATATCAGTCAGATTGTCTGATTTTATCAAAGCATAGAGAATACATATGAGATATAAGGGTTAATGAGAGCGTACAAATTTCTTTCTAGTATTTTAAATCATAATGACATTGTCATTATTAATGTAATAATGAGATGTTTATGAGGTAAGAAGGTTTACCTCAGTCTTATTTTCTCCGTGAAAGCAGTGGGAGTGGTCTCTATTATATTTGATATAAATTTTTGTATAAAATATAAAACTAAGAGACTTGTGAGATACTGCTATTAATCGTACATAAGATATGATCTAATAAAGGACGTAACAAGACTATCTGTATGACAGTTAGTATAACTGTTTGACAGTTAGTGTGTGTCTTATGTATAGTATTCATCTTTCGTAAAAGATGATACCTTTTTCGAAAGAGATGTTGACTAGAATGTCTAATCAATCTTATGCATCATATGATGATAGCATAATGAATACTATATTGAGTACGGTAAGAGATATCAATTTAATCGTAATTGTTACGAGTTATTTTTATATCCTCTAAACCATAAGATGTGTCTTGAAACATGTTCTTTATTATCTTTGAGATATTAAGAACGAGTTTCTTATTAATGGAGAATAAAGTTCACAACCATTAGGGTCAGATTAGTTTTGAGTATAATTATGATGTTAGATAGTTTACGTCATAAAGAGTCATAAAAAATGCAGTTAGAGTGTCACAGATGATTCTACTGTATGAGTGGAATTAGTTGCAACTTATGAAGTATTGACTTATGAAGTTGCAAAGTAACCTCGTAGATTATAAATTTGTTATTAGTGTTGTGTTTGCGGTTGTCTACAAAGTATTTTGGATTTGATCCGTAAATACTTAGACAACTTAGTAGCTGAAGCACAATGTTGATGTGGAATTTGAGTCATATTGATGTAGAACTTAGTTTCTAAAAAAATATGAATTATGCTGGCTAAGGGAAACAATTGGGTTTGTTTGACAAACTCAGTATGTCATAGCGGGCTTACTTGTTGTTGCCTACCTTTTGAGCGCTAGGTGAGTTATTGAGGGCCATGAGTATGTGATACACATTAATATGTGTATATGATATCGTGGATTGGCATTAGAGCAGTGGGAGAAATTGTACCTTTTGAGCGCTAGGTGAGTTATTGAGGGCCATGAGTATGTGATACACATTAATATGTGTATATGATATCGTGGATTGGCATTAGAGCAGTGGGAGAAATTGTTAGAGTTGGCACTCAGAGCGCCAATCTGGATCGTATTTATGTCCGATTCATGAATACGAGTAATACCTTTTTCCATAATATTACTTAACTATGGTAGCACCTCTTGTCTTTTATAATATATATTCGATCAATTCATTAGATTGAAACTAAATCGTGTTTAGTGATATATAAATATTAGACAAAGACCCGATAATATATAATGTAATGCGCAATTACAACGTAGCTTGTAATTTGGGAAGCGTCACTACTAGAAATATATTATCAAATTAAGTTCCTGGTCAAGATTTACTAACATGGGTCGGTTAGTAAAATCCGCTAAGACCAGTACATATCGTATATCGGACTTGGTCTGATGGTTTATCCCAATGAACCATGAGTCTCGAGAGACTCATATAGACGTGTAGGTGTTTATTTGATAAACACCGAATGACTCACCAAAGATTACCTAATATATGGTACACCAACGTTAATAGGAATCTTCTTGTGTCTAATAGCATAATGATTTTTTGACTTGAGATACCACTGTTGATATATGAGTTATCCTCCACACTTAGATGACAGTCACATCACCGATCTATTTAGATCAGACCTCCGCCTGTTCGTTGGGTGTGGACTCATGCTCATGATATCCTGTGTGTATCAAGAAAAGATTTTTCAGTCATGTGTACATGGCATATGTAGTCCATTATATGATTAGCAATCTGTTAAATCAATGACCGTGGTATACTTCAGAAGTAAGTTCCGAGTATTATTTAGAAGATTGCTAATAGATACGTCGAAAAGATTATACCTATAGATATTTGACGTTTATATCTATATCTCTGGGATAATCCGGATACCTGTGACGGAGATATTATACGTATGCAATGACCTTGACCTGTATGATTCAGCGGGTTTATCCGTGGTCGTCATAATTTACGGGTGGGTGAATTATGGACACGAAATTGGATTTTGTGATGGATATGCCTGAAACAAGAGAGTGTCAATAATGAAATATACTCGTAGAGCACTGGGACAACTGTTATGAATAATACTGATTATTTATAACTCGTTTAATGGTTAAACGAAAAATACATGCAATTGGGACCTAATAATCATTTCTGAATTAATATGTATTTGTATTTAATATTTGATATTATTAAATACACATTAATTAAATATCAAATTGTGATATTTGACATATATCATTAATATATGCATTTGAGATATTTAATGTAAATATAATACATATATTTAAAATATTTATATTTAATTATTTAATTATATAAATATTATAAGATTAAAATAATTAAAGTAACAAATATCTTTAGTAATGATATGTTTTATTAAAGTTAGGAAATGGCATGGTATCACTGGTAACACTTGGAGTTTTAGTTTATTAAAGATAAATGTTATCTTTTTATTATGTAAATTTGTTCCAATGATAATATTACATGTGAAACAAATAGAACAAATATTTATTGTTATTTTTGTTGTTCTCGGCAACAACAATTTTCGACATATAAATATATTTTTGTTTTCATTTTCAATAAGAACACAAGGTTTTCAAAAAAAAAATCACTAAGTTAAATTGAGAGAAAAAGTGAAGAGCAAAAGGAGAAAATCTTAGAAACTTGGAGTTTTTGTAAGTTATTTCCAATTTTCTTCAACTAAGAAATTATTTCTATGTATCTATGCTTCAACTTGTGTAGCTTATAATTTTCTCTAATGTTTAATTATGTGAATTATTGTGTTGGAAACTTGTTTGAAGGTGTTAAGCATGTATAATTAATTAATAAGCTTATTATGAGTAATAAATCTTATTTGATTAATTAGTAATCAAAGTTGCCATTCTAGAGTTGTTTAGCCATTCATAAATGACCTAAAATTGTACTTGAGTTGTTTCATGATGGTGAGACTTGATTGGTGTGATATTGGATTGATTAAAGTATTGAATTTTATCAATTTAATGTAAATTGTGCAATTGGAGTAATTTGAGAAATTATGGTACTTAACCTAATCCAATTTTGGGTTTTTTCATATATGTTGTATATTCTGATGTATATATGATGTATATCAAATTTGAGATTAATTGGATTTGATCTTGACATGTTTTGAACATTTGGGGCCAAATCACAATTAATGAAAAAGTTGGGACCCTTTCGGCAATTTGGAGAAATTGAGGGGTTAGAGTTGAAAATTCTGAAGGATCATTTTGGAAATATTTTGGTATCATCCAAAATTGTATTGGACAATTATAGGACTAAAATTTAATATTTGCAAAGTAAAGGGGCAATTCGGTAATTTATGATAAATTTGATTTTTGAGATAAAAATTCAGTTTTTATTTATTTAATAATTAGAATAAATTGGTTTATTTTAATTGCCCAAGAAAAATATTCATTGGGTGAAAATATACGAAAACAGTGAAAAACGGCGTTACCGAGTAACGTCTGCCCAAACAGTGAACTGTGCACTGTTCGGGCAGCCCACGAACTGTCCAAATATTTTTGGGGCTGACCTGGGCAGTCCCCATGTGCATTGGTCGGTCAGTTCGGCCAGAAACGAGTTTTATTCTATTTTACGGAAAATTATTTTCGCAAAAGTTTCGCGGTGTTTCTATATTTTTTATGTTGTTATATGATATCAAATAAATATGTTTAGGTGAAATATGAATGAATTATTAACATTGGATATTAAATAATTTATTCGTAAGTTTAACAATTTTTAAAATACAATTTCGCCATAACCGCGCTCCTTCCGTTGCGCCTTCCTGATATGACCCCAACACAAGCATGTATCAGTTCTCAAGTCATGTTCATGTTTTCAAGAATAATTTCATTATTAATGTTGGGGCATATGTGGGACCCATATGGTCGGATCGGTGTCCCGCATAACGGAAGTGGATCTAACCCGTTGATATCAAGAATGAGTGTATTTTTAAATATTTTAATGAAATATCATATTCCATTACGAGTTTTTAGGGAAAAACCGAGGATAAAACGAAGTTCGGAAAAACCAAAATGGGAAAAATTGGGTCATGCGCACCTAACGCGCAAGCTGCTTGGGCAGCTACTTACGTCTCGTTGCAGCGCAGCTGCGCTGAAATAAAATTATTATTATTATTTTTTAATTTAAAAAAACATAAACAACTTTTAGAATCACCAAAAATAATTTTAATTTCATAACCAACATCAACACATGTTATAAAAACAAACATATATATATATATTATAAATATATATGTATTTCTTGGAATCAAAACACAAACTAAAATAGAACCCCACAATTAAATGACTTATGAACAATTATAGATCACCCAAAGGTGGTCAATTGATTCTAGAATGGTAGCCATATATCCAAGCTATTATCTGGAGTTCCAAACTCTAATTTTATGTTTTTGTCCAACATAAAGATTTTGACTTAATCACAAACATATTGTGTTTATGCTTCCAAAACATCCATACACAATTGATTTGCCTAATTTCAACATCAAGTTATGTCATTATGTATCTAATACATAATACATCACTATATAATTCACTAATGATAACTCACTAATGAAAAACATAGTTTTAGGGAAGATCAAACTTACCTTGTAAGCTTGATTCCACGATCCATTCTTTTTCTCCTGGTTGAAATGTTGTAGAGAACTTCCAAAGTTAGCAAGCTTGACTCCAATATCTAATCTTGATTCCAATACTAGCAAGTTTTATTCTAAGATCCAATCTTGATTTCTCCTTGTTGAAATATTGTAGAGAACTTCCAAAGTTAGCAAGCTTGACTCCAAGATCCAATCTTGATTCCATTGCTAGCAAGCTTCATTCAAGGACCGATCTTGATTTCTCATTGTTGAAATATTTTAGAGCACTTCCAAAGTTAGCAAGCTTGACTCCAAGATCCAATCTTGATTCCAATACTAGCAAGCTTCATTCCAAGATCCAATCTTGATTTCTCTTTGTTTTACTTAGGCTAATATTTCTAATTCTTGCTTGTTTTAGCTTTCACAAGCTTAACTTTCTCAAACTCAAGCTTAATTAAAAACATGCTCAAGCTTGCCTTTTAAAGTAAAACTTATGTAATTTTTAATTAATAAAAGTTCTAATCAATTTTTAGGCGGGCTTAATCTAATTTATCCAAATATGTATAATTAGGTGTGACTAATCACCTCTGTCTACCACTTTGATTTAATCCAATTAAATCAAGTCAAAGATTAGCAAATGAATCAGTTCATTGTCGACCACTTTGATTTAATCCAATCAAATCAAGTCAAATACATCTATATTTACATATTTGTGATTACCAAAATATTTTCTAAAGGTAGAGATATTTATGAAATTTAAAAAAAAAGCCCTTATGTGATTTTGGATTAATCCAATTAATCCAATTCGGTCAAAGTAAATAATCAATGTAATCCAATAACACTTAATAATGGTTGATAATTATAATAACGAATATTATTTATTATCAAAAATTATTAACTACTTAAGTGCTCAATAAATATACTTCATATTGTGGGACTCTCTAAGTCCAGACAAGTTCGTCATATAAACTTATCTTATATGTACACAATTCAGCCACCTCCGAATTCGCGAAGAACACGAACGACCATTCTGAACTATACAAATGGATGTCATCACATACGTTTATTCGAGTTGTGCTTAGGAAATTTAGATTACATCATCGAGTTTCCGAGACGCACATCTCATGACGACATGTCCACGATTCTTTACAACTAATCAGAAACTATTTTTGATATATACGATCCACCCTAGGTGATCGGCCTTGACAAAAGTCTTAAGAATCGTGACATACTTATATGGATACCTAAACCTCTTATGGTACACATACGGCAGACGGATCCTATCTTGATATGCACTTGATTAGTGAGTGCATCGGTTCACACCCAACGAATATCTAGAGGCCAGATCATGAAGGGTTTCTGACATACATGACATCTAAGTGTTGAGGATCTCACATAAAATCAGTGTTATCCTATAGTCAAAGGATCACATATGCTACTCGACTCGAGAAAATTACTATTGACGGTGGTGTGTACTTCCAACTATTAGGGATCACTTGTGAGTCATTCAGTATTCGCTTCAATGAATACCCACATGTCTATATGAGCTTTCATAGCTCATGGTATATCAGGTTAAACCATTGGAACTCCAATTCCAATATACGGCATGTGCTAGTCTTCAAGGTTATAGAAATTCGACTGTATTCCAAAATCAACTACTAGGAATATTTTCTTTAAGAATAGTTTATAATAGTAATACTATCACAATGTCGGACCACCCAATGTCTAGTATTACTACATGACTATTCTAAGGTCGATGTCATTTTCAGCATATTTATATATCAATCTAATATGCATAATGACATTACCATTAATAAAAATTTGAAATGAAAATGTAGTAATTTTATTAATAAATAATAAAATATAATGTACAATATATTATTCGGATTGGCGCTCCAAGCACCAACTCCAACAAACTCCCACTTACTTAGTGCCAATTCGGATGGTACCGTAGTCCCATCTACTACACATGTTTATCGAATAACTTATGAGGTAAGGCCTTAGTAAGCGGGTCTGCTATGTTCTCTATTCCTTGAACCTTCAAGACCAATATGTCTTTTTGTTTAATAATCTCTTTATTCACATAATATTTTCTTTCCACGTGTTAAGACTTGGAATGCGCACTTGGCTCATTAGCCTGTGCAATGGCTCTATAATTATCACAGTATAATCAGATCGAATCCTTAATACTAGGCACAATGCCAAGTTCTATGATAAAATTTTAATCCAAACAGCTTCTTTAGCAGCTTCTGAAGCCATTATAAATTCCGCCTCAGTGGTGGAATCAATTGTTGACCCTTGCTTTGAACATCACCAACTAACCGCACCGCCATTAAGGGTAAATATATATCCAGATGTAGACTTTCTATCATTTGGATCTCCCTGGAAGTCGGAGTCTGTATAACCCTTAACTTGTAGCTCATATTCTCCATATATGAAAAACTTATCCTTAGTACCCTTTAGATATTTCAGGATATATTTCACGACTATCTAATGATCATTATTTGGATCAGATTGATATCAGCTAGTCATACTAACGTTGAAACTGATGTCAGGTCTCATAAATAGCATAACATACATAATGCTTCCAATAAAAGAAGCATATGGCAAGTTAAACATTCTAACTCTTTCTTCCTCCGTCTAAGGTGCCATTTTCTTCGAAAGATGTATATCGTTTCGGAAAGGTACATTTACTGGCTTGCAGTTGGTAAAACCGTACTTTTCTAACATTTTATCTATATATATGGATTGCGAAAACCCTATAAGCATCCTAACTCTATCCCAGTAGAGCCTTATACCTAGTATATAGGAGGCCATGTCTTTCATGGAGAAGTTCTTGCAAAGGCAGGCTTTCACACTTTGCATTAATCCTATATCATTCCCAATAATAAGGATGTCGTCTACTTATAAAATAAGGAATACTATCATGCTCCCACTAACTTTCTTATAAACACACGGTTCTTCCTCGTTCTTGATGAACCCATATAATCTAATTATCTCATCAAAACAACAATTCTAGCTTTGGAATACTTGTTTAAGTCCATAAATAGACTTCTACAGCTTACAAAGCAAGTTTGAAGTCTCACTGGATAAGAAATCATCTGGTTGTTCCATATAGATATCCATATGTCATATGTCATATCTCATAGTCTTGATATGCAATGGCTAAAAGGTAGTCATTATACCTAGTATATAGGAAGCTTCACCCATGTCTTTCATGGAGAAGTTCTTGCAAATGTAGGCTTTCACACTTTGTATCAATCTTATAACATTCCCAATAATAAGGATGTCGTCTACATACAAAATAAGGAATACTATCATGCTCACACTAACTTTCTTATAAACACATGATTCTTCCTCATTCTTGATGAACCCAGATAATCTAATTATCAAATCAAAACGATGATTCTAGCTTTGGAATGCTTGTTTAAGTCCATAAATAGACTTCTAGAGCTTACAAACCAAGTTTGAAGTCTAACTGGATATGAAACCTTCTGGTTGTTCCAAATAGATATCCTCCTCGAGGAATCCATTTAGGAAAGTGATTTTCACATCCATATACCATATCTCATAGTCTTGATATGCACTAATGGCTAAAAGGTAGGCCTTATACCTAGTATATATGAAGCTTCACCCATGTCTTTCATGGAGAATTTCTTACAAAGGTTGGCTTTCACACTTTGCTTCAATCCTATATCATTCCCAATAATAAATATATCGTCTACATACAAAATAAGGAATACTATCATGCTCCCACTAACTTTCTTATAAACACACGGTTCTTCCTCATTATTGATGAATCCATATAATCTAATTATCTCATCAAAATGATGATTCTAGCTTTGGAATGCCTGTTTAACTCCATAAATAGACTTCTAGAGCTTACAAACCAAGTTTGAAGTCTCACTGGATATGAAACCCTATGGTTGTTCCAAATAGATATCCTCCTCGAGGAATCCATTAGGAAAGCGATTTTCACATCCATCTCCCATATTTCATACTCTTGATATGTAGCAATGGCTAAAATAATCTTAATAGATTTCAGCATGCTACTAGTGAAAAATTTTCCTCATAGTCAATCCAATGACATTGAGTGTAACATTTCACTACCAGTCGGGCCTTAAAGGTTTCAACCTTTCCATCGAGCCCTCGCTTTATTTTATAAAACCATTTATAACCAATATTTTTAACTCATTTAGGAAGTTCAACCAAGTCCCAGACTTCATTGTCATGCATAGAATCCATCTCGGACTTCATGGCTCATGCCATTTTCCAGAATCGAAATCCAATATCGTTTGTTTATACGTAGTTAGATCATTTTCCTTCAAGAGGAGAACATCAAGGCTCACATCAGATGTTAAAAATAATCTCTCATAAGGCATTGATATTCTATTCGACATACATAGAACTTGTGTTGTAGATCATTCACCTAATTGGACCTCTGGTTCCATCTCAGGTTCCTTAATGTTAGGATCAAACTCATCAAGTTCAATCTTTCTATAATTTTTACTTTCTCTCAAAAATTTCTTTTCAAGAAAAGTGATTAAACGAACAACAAATACATTTCGTTGCTGAGAATTGTATAATTGATATCCCATGGAATTTTCAAGATATCCAATGAACCTATATTTATACCCCATGGACGTTAGTTTATCCCGTTACGTAACTTTAACATATGCATGACAACCATAAATCTATTGGACAATTATGACCCATATCATCATTATTTGTACAGAACATGGTGTTGTTGTACAAATTAACTATGTGACAAAAGAAATTGCTCTTTTTATCATTTTTAATTGGATTACCGGGATATATAAATGATAAAAGTCTATATGATTAGTACCGGATTAATAAGATATGAGACAATATTAATCCACATAAGGTTTAATCATTAAATATCCCTAGTCGTAGTATTATCGAGACTGGACATCGATAATACGGAATAGACTAGTATTACACTTGTGCGTGTTATGGAAGCGTAACAACGTAGTTCACATATATTTGGGTATTGGATACTTATGCAAGTGTAATAGAAGGTTCTGTTTACCGATGGTACAGAAACAGCTTCGCTCTGGATAGACCCCTCAGAATCCCATTGGTAGTATGACTATGTGTCTATGGGAATTCGAATCAGGGTAGATGTATTTGGTCTTAACCTGAGACTTACATCGCTAATACTTGCGACAATCAGTATACTTTGGTTTTGGTCGTCTGGGGCTTTAACAGGTTCTGTGTACGCCTCTTCTGGGTATACTGAGAATCGTAGTGTATTGGGTGTGATGTCAAGATGGAAGTATCACTTCAGTCATATGCAGATGATGATCATGTAGGGATATAGAACTGGTACTCTTAAGTACTGCAGTCATCGGGATAATATTACTAGGTCATGATTATCCGATTATAGAGACTAGTTACCAGAGATCCGATATATGCTTCGTACGGGGCAGACATAATTCCAGCCCTATGCCTAGTATGTGATATCGATACCGGATCGTAATACCCAATACTACGTATACTACACCTGAAAAAGATTATGTATATTCCATGTTGAATATATTTCTAGAGAATTTGGTAGGCACAATGCTTTGCTAGAAGTCAACCATGTCTTGTAAATCGGTAGGAACGTGGTACCGGGTACGCACATGTTCGGATAGTCTGATGACCGTATTTACTGCCAACATATCCAGGGATCTCTTGGGTCGCTTCCCAAAGATTCACCGATGAGATTTGACTCGAACATAAAATTAATCTGGGATTAATTATGAGAGAGAAAATTTATCTGGGATTAATTACAGCAAGAATTAATCTAGGATTAATTAACAGAGAAAGAATTAATATGAGATTAATTGCGTCGAGAATTTATCTGGGATTAAATTCATCGAGAATAGAGAACGCGATTAATTTGGAATTAATCGGTAAAATAAATCTAATAGTTAAATTAGATTTTTCTATTTAATTTATTTAATTGGGCTAAAATAATATATTAGATATATTAATTGAAATTAGATTTCAATGCGGAATTAAAATTGGATTTTTATTCGAGCGAACGAATTAATTTAGAATTAATTCGTAAGCGACTTATGTAATATTATTACGAGGCATTATTATTATATTAAATTGGATTTAATAAAGTCGCAATGAAAAATTTGTTTAATTCAGAATTAAACGAACTCGGGCCCGAACGAAGTTGCGTGTTGGATTGTCCGACTTAAATTTAGAATTTAAAGTGGGACCCACCAACGTACATCACTAGTCAATCCTGAGTGATGGAAGTGGTTGGAAGCTTTTAAAAGCTAACTTGTCCAACACACTTTGTAATTTCTTTTTGGAAAATGATATACACATTTTGTTTGTTGACTTTTGATAATAGAATTTGGAAATCAAAAATAACAAACAACTTTATCTCTCTCTTCCTCTCACTTTGCCGTGAGTATGCTCTTCCCTTCTCCATTGATTTTGTTTCAAAATCAAACTTTGCTAGCACATCAAGAGTTAAATGAGGTGATAGGGAAACCAATCCATGAGTTTGGAATGCAAACACAAAGCTTGGAGCTTCCATTACAACCAACAAATCCAAGAAAAGTCTTGAAACTCATCCAATCAAAGTAAGTTTTTCCGCAACTTTCTTTTGTTTATTCACACACAAATCACTCTTAGACGATCTTGGCATGTTCTAGGAATACTTACAATGGTATTAGAGCCTCCTAAGTTTTATTTGAAAATCTATGGTTCAAGACTTTAATTTGGGGATTTTATGCTTAGAGCTTGATTTTTCCTAAATTGATTGTTTGTTTGAGTTTATATGATGTTTAATTGGATTTGTGCATCATTGATTTTGTGAAAAATTGATTAGATTAATTTTCCCTAAAATCTAAGGCTTGGCCGAATATGACCCTAAATGGACTCATGGTGGAATTTTGGAAATTTGACAATTGGATGTGTTAAATAGCATGATAGAAATATTGAATGTTAATTTAATTGGATTGAAATCAAATTGAATGATTTTTGTTGCTATTGCCATGAGTATATGCATGTTGTTGGAAGATTGATTTTGCTTTAATTTGTGTTGGACATAAATTAAAATGTTAAGCATGATTAATTAGATTAATTAGTGTTTTGGAAATACTAGATTAATTAATTAATTGTGTTAATTACACTTCAATTGAATTAATGTGTAATTTGGAATGATATATTAATTTAATTTGTTGTAATTGGGCTAATGGGCTTGGATGGGCCAAATTTTAGTCTTGGATTATATTTGGGCCTAAACCATTTCCATAAAGTCCAAAATATGACAATTGGGCCTTTAATAATTTAATTGGGCCTAATAGGCCAAAATTTATTTTATGGCATTAGGGTGATTCCTAAATGGGCCTTGGCATCTTGGGTTTGATCCATAATGGCCAAAGCCCACTCCTAAAGAATTAATTGAAAGCCCATTGGGCTTTAATTTAAAAGTATTGGATACTATTTGGGCCTTTGAGACCCATTAAGATTGGATTTGGAATCCAAGTCTTTAAGGCACATAAATAAGTGTAATTATTTAATTTGGAATTAACTATGAATTAGAATTGAATATAATTTAAATTGGATTTAAAATTGTAGTTCAATATAATTCAAGAATACGTACTTTGAGTATTTATTCTTAAACGAGTTGGACTCGCGCAAATCAAATCGTTGTTTGAAAATTGGATGGTCATTAATCAAAGATTAATTAATTGGATTATATTTATTGATAACATAATTTGTGTGAATACTTGGATGTATTGTATGAATAATGTATATCAGATGGATATTAGAAGGGTGATGGCAATTTTGGAAATTATTGCAATAAATTTAGAATTTATTAAATTGGACAATCGTGTCCAGCCTATTACCTCTTTTCTCATAGTATTTCCCTTCTCACCAATTCCCCTAAATGTAAATGAGGTTTCTTTAGAAGTATTATGTAATTGGTTAGAAGTATGAATAGTCCTAGCGGGAGAGAGGAAATAGAGAGATTTGTTCTAGGAACAATTTGTTATATATCCATCAGAATATCATTATTATTTTATTCGCGCCTTATTATGCTTTTAGAATGCATCCTTAAGGGTTTATGATGAGACCTAATTAAAGATAATAAATTGGTTGCCAAATCGCGACAAAAAACCCTCATTTTATATTAAGCGTTTTTCCTTCCATTGAGTGATTCTCTCTCAAGATCCAAGATTGGCATTGGTTTGTTGGCCAAAGTCAAGACCTTTGTCCATCGCGGATGTGTTTGAATCACGAAAGCTTTGTTCCATATCGTACGACTTGAGCAAGTTGTGATTTGTTGGCCAAAGTCAAGGTCACTTCTTGTTCATGGACCTCGCTTACGAAGCTTTTCCACTGTCAATGGGTCACGCTTAACTGGTTTCATTAAGCTTGTTGAGCCAAAGCCAAGGCTTAGTTGATTTAGAGGAAAATGTTAGGGAATATATTGGATATATTGGCATATATTGGATATATGTTTCAGACTTGGAGGTCCACATACTGGATCTAGGAATTGGATGGGATCCAATTGATCTTAGAGATCTACCTAGTTAAGTTTCATACAACTTGTTGGCCAAAGTCAAGGTTATGTGTTATTTAACGAGATCTTAGCCCACTAGGAAACTAGGTTTCCCGAGTACTCCACAGAGGGTTAGAGGCTCGCCGAAAAATAGTGGGAGGTAAGTATTAAATTTGCAATTTCGTTTAGATATTTGCCAATACGCGCTCATTTCTATTTCTTCATTAATTATTTATAAATATATTAGTTGGACTAATATTCAATTGTTGTTTTAATTTAACAGTTGGACTGTATTCAAATTACTTCATTTGTAGTTGGTTATATAATTGGATTATAGTAATCAATACATTTGAATGTAACCGATCAATTGTAATTGATTATATAGTTATACTATAGTAATCATTACATTAGATTGTACCCGAAATCGTTGATTGGATAGTTAGACTATAGCAATCAAGATGAATTGAAAGATTAGCATCAAATGACATAATCCTAGGTGAAAAATGTCTTTTATGGCTTTAATTTTCATACTGGGAAATGAATCTTAGGATAGTCCTGTGAGTTGAGAAGTTACTCTATTTGATAGAAGCGACCTCTCGGGCCTAAGCCCAGAGTTGAGCAAATAGTAGAGCATGAGTTTTGGAAGACTCATCGTGATTATAACTTTAGTGCTCAATCTGTTATGCTTGCCGTAAATACTCCTAAATTTCATTGTCAGAACTAAGGGTTAGATCCTTATACAATGATGATGAAATTAAAATATATTTATAGATCTAACCTTAGATCTTAAAAGTACAAAAGAAGCTCTTACGCTCGCGAATGTCAGAGGGTAAATCTGTCGAGCACTTGGTGTCACAGATGATTACTGACATCGAACAGCTAGGTTAACTGGGTATTACCTACGAGGCCGAGACTTCCATAGATTTGATCTTATAGTCTCTGCCCGAAAGCTGGGGCAGGTTCATCATCAACCAAGAGAAAACTCTTGGAGAGTGAATGGCTATGCTCAAAGTGGCAAAGCCAGAGCTTCCAAAAGGGCAAGAAGCGCAAGGTGCATCTTACTTCGACATCCCAGAATGTTGGACAAAATGACCCATAGCGTCACTATTTGCACAGATCATTGTGTTGTTGTAGCAAATTAACTATGTGACAAGGAAATTGCACTCTCATCATTTGTGATTAGATCACCATAGATATATAAATGAAGAGAGGTCCCTATGATTAGTTCCTGGACTGAGAATGATATGAGACAGTATCAGTCCCCGAAGGTTTAATCATTAAATATCCCTAGCCGGAGTATTATCGAGACTGGAGATCGATAATGCGGAATAGGCTAGTATTGCACTTGTGTGCGTTGTGAGGGCATAACAGCATAGTTCTCATATATATAAGTATCGGATACTTATGCAAGTGCGATAGGAGGTCGTGTTTCACCGATGGTACGGGAAACAGCTTCGCTCTGGATAGACCCCTCGGAATCCCATTGGTATTATGACTATGTGTCTATGGGAGGCCGAAATCAAGGTAGGTGTGTATAGTCTTAACCTGAGACTTACATCGCTAATACTTGCGATAATCGGTAGACTTTGGTCTTGGTGGTACAGGGCTTTAACCGGTTCTGCGTACACCACTTCTGGGTTTATCAGAGAGTCGTAGTGTATTGGGTGTGATGTCAAGACGGAAGTATCACTCCAGTCATAGTGGAGATGATGTCACGCAGGATACGGTATTAGTGCTCTTAAGTGCTGGCCGGCCATCGGGATGTTATGACAAGGTCATCTATATCCGATTATAGAGACTAGTTACCAGACATCCGACATGTGCTTCGGACGGGGCAGACACTTATCCAGCCCCAGCCCTAGCATGTGACTATCCGATACTGGGCTGATTTACGCAATACTACGGTATACTACGCTTGATACAGATCTATATATTCCTGTAAGAATATTTTTGGAGAATTGGGTAGGCATGGCGCTTTGCTAGAAGCCAACCTTGTCTTGTAAATCGGTATAAACGTAGTACGAGGTACTTACGTGTTCGGACAGTCCGACGACCGTATTTACTGCCAACATATCCGGAGATCTCATGGGTAGCTTCCCGAAGATTCACCGATGACGTATAACTCGCACTTAATTAATCTGGGATTAATTAGAAGAGAGAGAAAATTAATCTGGGATTAATCACGGAGATATTTTATCTAGGATAAAATATTAATTAAAAGAGAGAACGATTAATTTGGAATTAATTGATAAAATAATATATTTGATATATTATTAGAAATTGGATTTCGACGCGGAATTAAAATTGGATTTTAATTCGGGCGAACGAATTAATTTAGAATTAATTCGTTAGCGACGTGAATAGTGATTTCGCTAGACGTAATCATTTAATTACGACGCGACAGAAAATTCGTTAATTTGGAATTAGCGAACCCGAGCCCGAGATTAATTGCGAGCGCATTCGCATTTCGAATTCGAGTGCGGCACGCAAGTCAAATCATGCGTCAAATCGCTAGTCACATCAAGCATCAAATCAAATGTCACTTTGAGTGATGTGACATGTTGTCACTTGATTTGAGTGATTGATGTAGAAGTTGAAAAAGCAACTTTTGCTTTTTACCTTTTGACTTTAGGATTTAATGTGAAGTTAAAAAGAATTGGTAATTGGTTTTTATTAATTTTTTAGAAATTATAAAAACTAATTACATTTCTTTTTCATCTCTCTCTCTCTCTCCACACGGTTTCACGTGAAACCCTTTCCCTCTCTTTTCTTCTTCCTCTTCTCACGGCTTCAAGCCGATTTCTTCACAAATTTTCTGGTTGGACCGAATTTGAGAGAAGCAAGGAAGATGAAGAAGTGCTAACACACACACATGGGTTATATTTTGGTGATAGGGAAACGAATTTATGAGCATGGAAAAGCTTGAAGCTTGGAGCTTCAATGGTGATGACCATGGCCGAATTTTCAAGGAGGAAGATGACCCAAAACCGAGCATGATAGCAGTCCAAGGAGGCCAAAACCGAACTCACACAATGAGAAAAATGGGTTGTGTTCTTCTTCGCATCAAAACCGACCATTGTGAGTATATTCCGCACCTCCTATGTTGTGTATTCATGCGTTTTCTTGCTTGATTTCGTGATCTTGGGACCTATATTAGAACTCAACAATGGTATCTTGAGCTATTATCAAGCATGAAAAAAGTTAGGGTTTATTTTGGGCAAAAACGATTTTGACTTGTTTTGGTTAAATTGATTGTTTAAGCTGTTGGAGTTACTATAGGTCCCAAGAACAAAACTCAAGCATGATACACAAGTGAATACAACCAAATGAGGTGCGGAAAAGACTCACATGGATCGGTTGCATGCGGCGAAGATGAACCACGAACGCACTTCATGTTTCTGCCTCCTTCCAAGCTCGGCAATGGCAGTGAACTGCAGTGGACTGCTCGGTCGGGGGCTGTTTTGAGGCTCCAATAATCGGCCATGAAAGACTCCATGGAAGCTCAAAGCTTCAAGCTTTCCAAGCTCACAAATTCATTTCCCTATCACCATAATATAACCATGTGTGTGCTAGCACTTATCATCTTCCTTGCTTCTCTTCTTCATTCGGTCAAACCCAGATTTTTGAAGAACAAGAATCGGTTTCCAAAACCGTGAGGAGAAGGAAGAGAGAAAAGAGAGGGAGAGGAAGAGATGCGTAAAGTGAGAGAAAAGGTGAAAAGAAAATAAATTGTAATAGGTTTTTTAATTTTCAAAATTAAAACCATTTACCATATATTTTACTTTTCTTTAAATGCTAAAGTCAAAAAGCAAAAAGCAAAAGTTGCTTTTTCAACTTCTACATCAATCACTCAAATCAAGTGACAACATGTCATATCACTCAAAGTGATATTTGATTCGACGCTTGATGTGACTAGCGATTTGACGCACGATTTGACTTGCGTGTCGCACTCGAATTCGAAATGCGAATGCGCTCGCAAATAATCCCGGGCTCGGGTTCGCTAATTCCAAATTAACGAATTTTCCGTTGCGTCATAATTAAATGATTACTCCAAGCGATATCACTATTTACGTCGCTAACGAATTAATTCTAAATTAATTCGTTCGCCCGAATTAAAATCTAATTTAATTCGGCGTCAAAATCCATTTCTAATAATATATCAAATATATTATTTATCGATTAATTCCAAATTAATCGTTCTCTCTCTTTAATTAATATTTTATCCCAGATAAAATATCTCCGCAGTTAATCCCAGATTAATTTTCTCTCTCATCATATTAATCCCAGATTAATAAAAGTGCGAGTTATACATCATCTGTGAATCTTCAGGAAGCGACCCATGAGATCTCCGGATATGTTGGCAGTAAATACGGTCGTCGGATTATCCGAACACGTAAGTACCTCGTACTACGTTTATACCGATTTACAAGACAAGGTTGGCTTCTAGCAAAGCGCCATGCCTACCCAATTCTCCAGAAATATTCTTACAGGAATATATAGATCTGTATCAAGCGTAGTATACCGTAGTATTGTGTATATCGGCCCAGTATCGGATAGTCACGTGCTAGGGCTGGGGCTGGATAAGTGTCTGCCCCGTCCGAAGCACATGTCAGATGTCTGGTAACTAGTCTCTATAATCGGATATGTATGACCTAGTCATAATATCCCGATGGTTGCGCAACACTTAAGAGCACTAATACCGTATCATGCGTGACATCATCTCCACTATGACTGGAGTGATACTTCCGTCTTGACATCACACCCAATATACTACGACTCTCTGATAAACCAATAAGTGGTGTACGCAGAACCGGTTAAAGCCCTATACCACCAAGACCAAAGTCTATCGATTATCGTAAGTATTAGCGATGTAAGTCTCAGGTTAAGACTTTACACACCTACCCTGATATCGGCCTCCCATAGACACATAGTCATAATACCAATGGGATTCTGAGGGGTCTATCCAGAGCGAAGCTGTTTCCCGTACCATCGGTGAAACACAACCTCCTATCGCACTTGCAGAAGTATCCAATACTTATATATATGAGAACTATGTCGTTGTGCCCTCACAATGCACACAAGTGCAATACTAGCCTATTCCGCATTATCGATGTCATGTCTCGATAATACTCCGGCTAGGGATATTTAATGATTAATCCTTAGGGGATTGATACTGTCTCATATCATTATGAATCCAGGAACTAATCAAATGGACCTCTCTTCATTTATTAATTTATGGTGATCTAATCACAAATGATGAGAGTGCAATTTCCTTGTCACATAGTTAATTTGTACAACAACACTGTGATCTGTACAAATAGTGACGCTATGGGTCATTTTGTCCAACAATCTCCCACTTGGCACATAGCCAGTCACTCGAGTGTCTAACACCCGAACTATGTACGGTTCGCTCAAATTGCTGAGGTAAGGTTTTCGTCAGCGGATTTGCGTAATTATCTTCTGACGCGATTTATACGATCATCACATCGCCACGATGTATGATCCGAACGAATCAGATGATATAGAAGTATATATCTGGATCGTCGATGAGACCTTTAATTCCTTAGCTGTGCTGACGCCTAGCTCAGCTGCTAAAAGAACTATATCTAATCTAATTAGATTTATTTTCGATCGAAATGGCTTCTATTGCTGCCTCAGCTGCAGCAATAATCCGCATTTGTTGTTAATTCGGCAACAGTTATCTTGCTCGGAATATTTCCAGCTCAATGTCCCAGTGTTCAAACTTTTATAGTACCGCAATATTTACCGGTTTGGAAACTTGCAGCAGTGATCCTAGTCACTTCAAGTTCTCCATCTCCATAGTTTAAGACAACATCTTTAGTTCTCTCAGATACTAACAAATGTTCTTAATTTTCAATCCAATGACTATCACTTGGATTGACCCGATTGTGACTCCATATGCTCAAAGCGTATGAGACACCATATCAAGTACATTTTAAATGTACAATTTCCAGAGAGTGTTAACAACTCCAAATCTATCCATGTAGATCTTTATTCCTTGAATAAAGGTTGTTACTCCCCAGAATTCTACGGAGAATATCTATGAAAGAATATCTATGAAAGCCAAGCTTTCACCAATTGCTTTATGGGAATTTCATTGTCAGTGCCCTCCCATTAACCTCCTTATATACACAAGAATTATTTCGTTTTGAGTCAAATCATAAACCATTATGATATTTCAAAACGTCAGTTCCAAGAACCTTATGCTTGTTTCAATCCAAACATGGATCGAATAACCCGCAAATCTTGTTTGTCGGTTATACAAAATCGTCAGGATGTTGTAAGCATCCTCCAAAAGGTTTCCTTTTCAGGAAAGCGATTTTTTTATCTGTAACTGATACATTTCATAAATGAAATATGCAGTTATCAACAAGCATCTTCAAAATGGATTTACCACGGCAACAGGTAAAAGGTTGAATCGTTATTAACACAATGTTGATAACGATACCTTTCCATCAAAAGCCCAGCTTTGTACGTTGGTATGTCGCCTTCCGTGTATGTCTTCCTTGAAGACGTTTAATGTACCAATAGGCACAATGCCTTGTGGTACAACAATTAGTATCCAAAATAGTGTTATAATGGAATCCATTTCGGACTCATAGCACTTTGCCATAATAGGGAGTCGATACCTTGTATCTGTTAGACATTATGACCCATAGCGTCACTGTTTTGTAAATGATATTGTATTATTGTACAAAATCAACTATGTGATAATGAAATTACCTTTTGCCGTTTTAAAATTTTTTACTTTGATATATTAATGGCAAAAGTCCATATGATTAGTTCCGTATTGAGATGATATGAGACAGTATCAATATAAAAGGTTTAATCATTAAATATCCCTAGTCGGAGTATTATCGAGATCGGACATCGATAATGCGGAATAGACTAGTATTGCACTTGTGCGAGTTGTGATGGCACAACGGCATAGTTCTCATATATTTAAGTATTGGATACTTATGCAAGTGCGATAGGAGGTTGTGTTTTACCGATGGTACGGAAAACAGCTTCCCTCTGGATAGACCCCGCGGAATCCCATTGGTAGTATGTCTGCGTGTCTATTGGAGGCCGCATCAGGGTAGGTGTATATGGTCTTAACCTAAGACTTGCATCGCTAGTACTTGCGACAATCGGTAAACTTTGGTTTTGGTGGTTCGGGGCTTTAACTGGTTCTGTGTATGCCTCTTCTGGGTTTATCGGGAATCGTAGTGTACTGGATGTGATGTCAAGATGGAAGTATCACTTCAGACATATGGAGATGATGATCACACTGGATACAGAACTAGTACTCTATAAAAGGTTCCAACCGTCGGGACAATATGACCAAGTCAGGATTGTCCGATTTAAAGAGACTAGTTGTTTGATGTCCGATATATGTTTCGTATGGGGCAAACACATTTCCAGCCCCAGGCCTAACATGTGATCGTCCGATACTGGATCGATGTACGCGATACTACGGTATACTACGCTTGATAAAGATCTGATATTCCAATAAGAATATTTCTGGAGAATTGGGTAGGCATGCGCTTTGCTAGAAGCCAACCTTGTCTTGTAAATCGGTAAAAACGTAGTACGAGGTACGTACGTGTTCGGATTATCCGACGACCGTATTTAGTGCCAACATATCCGTAGATCTCTTGGGTCGCTTCCTGAAGATTCACCTATGATGTTTGATTCGAACTTTATTAATCTTGGATTAATTGCGGAGAAACTTTATCTTGATAAAATGTCTAATTAGGAGAGAGAACGATTAATTTGGAATTAATCGATAAAATAATATATTCGATATATTATTAAACGAAATTAGATTTCGACGCGGAATTAAAATCGGATTTTAATTCGGGCAAACGAATTAATTTAGAATTAATTCGTTAGCGATCTGAATAGTAATTCCGCTAGGCGTAATTATTTAATTCTCATCGCGACGGAAATTTGTTAATTCGGAATTAGCGAAACTGAGCCCGAAAGTGTTTGCGGACACATTCGTATTTTGAAACGAGTGGGACCCGCAAATCACATCGCGAAGTCTCATTACTTGACATGACTAGTTGATGGATGTATCTAGTCACATTTATGGGATGATACATTGTCTCTATTCTCAATGTAAGTAGGTGAGGCCATTTAATGGATTTTTGGGGGGAAAACCTTTCACGGTTTTTGAAGGGTTTTTTATCAAAAAATTCATTTTGGAAAATGTTATCTCATTATTGCTTTTGCTTTTTCTTTCTCACGGTTTTTGAAACAAATAAAAGAGAAAAGGAAAATTGAAAAGGCACTATCCCTCTCCTTCTTCTTGCTCACGCCGTGAGCTTCTTCAAGGGCAGAAAAATTGTTTTTCATTTCTCCAATTTTGCTAGCACATTAAGGGATCAAAGGAGGTGATAGGGAAACAACCTTGGAGCTTGGAATACTAGAATACTTGAAGCTTCTCTCCCTCTTGCTCTTGGCCGAAAGTTTCCACCTTTGAAGACTCAAGGATTCTCTTCATCTATTTTCGTCACAAGCTTTGTAAGTATGATTCCGCCATGCTTCAAGCTTTGCATGTATAAATTTGTGTATTTCTTTGCTTATACTTTCTTTGGGACTAATTATAGAAACCAACAGTATCACTACCTTATACGTAATCAGTTGGTGTACCTTAAAAGATTAACATCTTTATGAGGTGAGATCAGAAACCCATACCCCAGGTTGTTTTCTGACTCTCTCTGATCAACGCGGTTTCTTGTGTATTTGAAGATTAATGGTATAGATTCATCATAGATGAACTATTTGTGTTCCATTAAGGACTTCGTGCCTTGAACAGTATTACTCCAATTTTCATCGAGTATCACTATCCTCCCACTGACCACTGCATATCGGTATTCCTCTCAGGAAAAACCGCATGGTGAGCAACAATCATATTGTTCTCATGTGAGATTTATAAGTACTATACTTATGGTTTCCCTTAGGATTACCTATATTGGCACTTATCCAATTTGGGTCCTTAGTTTGGTATCATCCAAACGTTATGCCTGGCATAACCAAATTATCAGGAATGAGAAACCTTGTTTCTTCCCTATTCATATCCTATATGTAATCTGTCAAACAGATTATTATGGAACCTTATTCTAAATAAGTTATTGCACTGTTTATCTGTATCCATAGAAGGAAATGGTAGCTCAGAGCGACTCATGATTAGCCTTTTCATGTCTAACATGATTCGGTTAATCCGTTCGGACACACCGTCACTTTGACATGTTCCGAGAGGAGTCCTCATTTGAAAGAATACTATACTCTTTCAAGTACATATGAAACTTATTGCTTAGGTATTTTCCAATACGGTCTTACCGTGGCGGCATAATACTATTGCCGATCTGTTTGTCTATTTCGTGTCGAAACTCTAAAAGTTTCCGATTTGTGTTCTTCAAAAGAAACACATAACCATAACGTGATGCCACATCCGTTTAAGGTCACGAAATATTCATGTTCACATCTAGCCTAGCTAGATATGGGCCCACTAACTTCACCATGAATAGGGCTAACAGATCGGTGGCACTTATACTATTACCAAGTAAATAGTATTTTAGGTACTTTACCTAATAAACTAGATTCGCAGACCTTATTTGAATAGTCAAATAAGTCCTAGTACCCACTCTTCAAAAGTGTGGATATACGAGTCTCATTAAATTGTGTCCTAGACAACAATGCCACAAATAAGTCTCTATTGATCAAATCAATTTGAGCTATTTATTTGTCATTTTATATGTTTGAGATTTTAATTATATTCAAAATATAATTTTGTTATTTACATCTAATGTATTTATCTCAGTATCATCTTTATATAATAAAACACTTAGTGTTCTATAATATAAAGGTTTTATCCGCAACGGATTATTAACACTGATATAGAGATAATGTCTCTAGTCAAACTAGTTACATTATAATAGTTCCTAATTTAAGTAATACCCAAAGGGTAGTTCCTAAACTTAGGTATCTACGGTCGAAACAGCGACTTTCGTCCCGTTTTCGATTCGCAGAGCAATCTCAGCTTGAAGTCAGTATCCTGCTCAAAGCAGATTCTGAACATCAATACATATATTTTATGTACCACACTAAGTATTTAAAATCTAATTTTAATACTAGCTGTGAATATAACTAAGAAAAATATTTTTAAAGTTAGAGCCTCGCCCTTTCTTTAATTCCTCTGTGTCTGCCATATCCAAATGGTAGTCATTTTGGGATATGTCAATTATCCTTTTCAATATTTCAGAAACCTTAGGCCAAGCCTTGGGTTTTTAGAATATCGAAACGATGTGCACTTCGTGCTACATGCCCAATTGCAAACTTTGACTTTATCTCCTCTAGAATAGTCAATTAATTCTCCAAGAATTATAAATTGCAATTTTAATACTTCTTAAATCTAAAATTAGATTTATGACAAGTATATTAAATTAAGCATTAAAGTCATCATCACATAAATCTTCCAAAGATTTTATGCTCTACTTATTTTGCTTAATTTTGGGCTTAAGGTATAATAAGTTATTTTATCAAATAAAGTAACCTATTATTTATTCCCAATTATTTAAAATATTTAATCCCAGATTATATTTTAAATATCCAACTTTTGAATTTTATCTTGATTACAATAGTCCAACTATTTAATCAACGATTAGTGGTACTATACGTATTATAATGATTATAATAGTCCAACTATATAATCAAATATAATCCAAATTAATTAACCTCAATTACATTGATTACTATAATCCAATTATAAAATCAACTGTAAACTGAAATTAATTAATTCAAATATATTGATTAAGATAATCCAATTATATATAATCAAGTATAATACAGTCCAACTGTTTATTAAAACAACAATTTAAATATTAATCCAACTAACATTTAATCTAACGACGAAATAATTTAAATGAGCGCGTATGGCGAGTAATTGAACGAGTATTGCAAATTCAATTCTTGCCGCCCACTATTTTTCGTCGAGCCTCTAACCCTCTGTCGAGTACTCGGGAAACCGTGTTTCCTAGTGGGCTAGGATCCCGTTAAATATCACACAATCTTGACTTTGGCCAACAAATTGTATGATAATTAACTAGGTAGATCTCGAAGATCAATTGGATCTCATCCAACTCCTAGATCCAGTAGGTGGACATCCAAGTCCCAAACATATATCTAATATATGCCTATACATCGAATGTATACCCTAACCTTTTTCCTCTGAATCAACTAGGCCTTGGCTTTGGCACAACAAACCTAGTGATCCCAGTCAAGCGCGGACCAATTGACATGGAAGCTTCGTAATCAATGTCAATGGACAAGAAGTGGTCTTGACTTTGGCCAACAAACCACAACTTGGACACGACACCGATATGGAACAAAGCCTCGTGATTAAAACACATCTTCGACGGACAAGGGCTTGACTTTGGCCAACAACCCCTGTCAATCTCGGATCTTGAGTAAGAATCACTCAATGGAAGGAAAATAAACGCTTGATATTTAACGAGGGTTTTTCGCGTGCAAATTGGCTACCAATTTAATTATCTTTGTTAAGGTCTCATCATCATACACCCTTAAACATGCATTCTAAATACATAATAAAGCGAGTATGAAAATAAATAATAATGATATGCGGATGGATACTTTACATTGATCCTAGATCAAATCTCTCACTTTCTCACTCAAGCTAGCACTTGTATTACTTCTACCCGTTACAATACACTTCTAAAGAAACCTCATTTACATGGAGGGGAATAGGTGAGAAGAGAATACAAAAAGAATGAAGGTGATAAGGCTGGACACGCAGGTCCAATTTAATAAATCGAATTTATTACAACAATTTCTAAAATTGCTCACCCATCTATTATCCATCCGATATACATTATTCATGCATCACAACCATGTATTCACTCACATAAGCATGCTATCAATCAATCAAATCAAATTAATTAATCTGATAATTAAGTGATCATCCAATGTTCAAACAACGATTTGATTTTGTTCGAGTCAAACTCGTTTTTGCGAATAAGTACTTAAAGTACGAATTCCCGAATTAAATTAAACTACAAAATTAAATCCAATTCAATTTGTATTTAATTCTAATTCACTATTTAATTTCAAATTAAATATTACACTTTATTTTATTAATAAACCTTTACGACTTAAATTCCAAATTTAATCGTAACGCGTCTCAAAGACCGATTAATATCCAATATTAATTTAATTAAAGTCTAATGGGCTTTAATTAATTTCTTAAGGCGTGGACTTTTGGTCAACTCGGGTCAAACCCGCAACCAAAGTCCAATCCGGGATTTACCCCATAAGCCTTTAAATTAATTTTGGCCCATTAGGCCCAATTAATTACAAAGGTCCATTATGTCACATTTGGGCTTTATGGAAGTGGTTTTGGGCCCAATTGGATCCAATCCAATTTGCCTTAACCCAACTTTGTACAACAAAGCCCAATAACAACAATTCAAGCTCAATTTCCAAAATTAGCCCAATTAATTAAATTACACAAATCCAATTTCACAATTTAATTGCCTAAAGTGTATATCATGATTAATCACCCAAATTAACATTTCTAAAACATCAATTCATACAATTAATCATGCTCATTATCATCATCATATGTCCAACATATTTTGATTAAAATCAAACCCATTCATGCTTACTTTGTTCTCGGCAATGGGGTTAATTTCATGTTCGATTTGTTTCAATCCAATTAAACCCAATTCGACATTAAATCAATATACCCTAATGATTTTCAACACATCCAATGTTTCAAAAAATCAAAATTCACCAAGAACACAAAGGGGCATAACTCTCGGCCAAGATAAGATTTTGGGCAAATTTGTTCCAACCAAATTTGATCAAATTGATCCAACCGATCATCAATTAAAATACATTCAAGCATACTTTATCGTCCAATTTCATAATTGCATGCTCAAATCAATTTTACCCAATTTCATGCTCATTATCATTCTTGGCAATTTGGGGATTTTATGTCCGATTCGAATTCAATCCAATTGATTCTACAATCGACATCAAATCAACATCCCGAATGATTTCCAACACATCCAATTGTCAAAAATCAAAAATCCCAAGACAATTTAATCATCAACAAATCGGCCAAGGTGATTATTTGGGGAAAAATGATCCAATCATATTTTCTTGAAATTGACCCAATCAATCTTCAATTCAAACACAATTAAGCATACAAATCCATCCAATTTAATTTATCATGCTCAAATTCAAGTTTGCCCAAATTTTAGCCCTAACTTTTTCATGCTTTTAACCTAAGCTCTTGATGCCATTGTTGGAGTTACTATAGGTTCCAAGATCAAAACTCAAGCATGATACACAAGTGAATACAACCAAATTAGGTGCGAAAAAGACTCACATGGATCAGTTGCATGCGGCGAAGATGAACCACGAACGCACTTCATGTTTCTGCCTCCCTCCAAGCTCGGCAATGGCAGTGAACTGCAGTAGACTGCTCGGTTGGGGGCTGTTTTGAGGCTCCAATAATCGGCCATGAAAGACTCCATGGAAGCTCAAAGCTTCAAGCTTTCCAAGATCACAAATTCGTTTCCCTATCACCATAATATAACCCATGTGTGTGCTAGCACTTATCATCTTCCTTGCTTCTCTTCTTCATTCGGTCAAACCCAGATTTTTGAAGAACAAGAATCGGTTTCCAAACCGTGAGGAGAAGAAGAGAGAAAAGAGAGGGAGAGGAAGAGATGCGTAAAGTGAGAGAAAAGGTGAAAAGAAAATAAATTGTAATAGGTTTTTATATTTTTCAAATTAAAACCATTTACCATATATTTTACTTTTCTTTTTAAATGCTAAAGTCAAAAAGCAAAAGCAAAAGTTGCTTTTTCAACTTCTACATCAATCACTCAAATCAAGTGACAACATGTCATATCACTCAAAGTGACATTTGATTCGACGCTTGATGTGACTAGCGATTTGACGCACGATTTGACTTGCGTGTCGCACTCGAATTCGAAATGCGAATGCGCTCGTAAATAATCCCGGGCTCGGGTTCGCTAATTCCAAATTAATGAATTTTCCGTTGCGTCATATATTAAATGATTACGCCAAGCGATATCACTATTTACGTCGCTAACGAATTAATTCTAAATTAATTCGTTCGCCCGAATTAAAATCTAATTTAATTCGGCGTCAAAATCCATTTCTAATAATATATCAAATATATTATTTTATCGATTAATTCCAAATTAACGTTCTCTCTCTTTATTAATATTTTATCCCAGATAAAATATCTCCGCAGTTAATCCCAGATTAATTTTCTCTCTCATCATATTAATCCCAGATTAATAAAAGTGCGAGTTTACATCATCTGTGAATCTTCAGGAAGAGATCCATGAGATCTCGGATATGTTGGCAGTAAATACGGTCGTTGAATTATCCGAACACGTAAGTACCCGTACTACGTTTATACCGATTTACAAGACAAGGTTGGCTTCTAGCAAAGCGCCATGCCTACCCAATTCTCCAGAAATATTCTTACAGGAATATATAGATCTGTATCAAGCGTAGTATACCGTAGTATTGTGTATATCGGCCCAGTATCGGATAGTCACGTGCTAGGGCTGGGGCTGGATAAGTGTCTGCCCCGTCCGAAGCACATGTCGGATGTCTGGTAACTAGTCTCTATAATCGGATATGTATGACCTAGTCATAATATCCCGATGGTTGCGCAAAACTTAAGAGCACTAATACCGTATCCTGCGTGACATCATCTCCACTATGACTGGAGTGATACTTCCGTCTTGACATCACACCCAATACACTACGACTCTCTGATAAACCCATAAGTGGTGTACGCAGAACCGGTTAAAGCCCTATACCACCAAGACCAAAGTCTATCGATTATCGTAAGTATTAGCGATGTAAGTCTCAGGTTAAGACTTTACACATCTACCCTGATATCGGCTTCCCATAGACACATAGTCATAATACCAATGGGATTCCGAGGGGTCTATCCAGAGCGAAGCTGTTTCCCGTACCATCGGTGAAACACAATCTCCTATCGCACTTGCATAAGTATCCAATACTTATATATATGAGAACTATGTCGTTGTGCCCTCACAACGCACACAAGTGCAATACTAGCCTATTCCGCATTATCGATGTCCTGTCTCGATAATACTCTGGCTAGGGATATTTAATGATTAATCCTTCGGGAATTGATACTGTCTCATATCATTCTCAATCCAGGAACTAATCATATGGACCTCTCTTCAATTATTAATTTATGGTGATCTAATCACAAATGATGAGAGTGTAATTTCCTTGTCACATAGTTAATTTGTACAACAACACCGTGATCTGTACAAATAGTGACGCTATGGGTCATTTTGTCCAACATAAGCATGCTTGGATGATGTTTAATTGAGATTGTGCATGATCAATTTCAAGAAATTTTGTTGGATCCAATTTTCCCCAAAATTGAAGGTTGGACCGAAAATATGAACCCTAAATTGGCTTGGCATTATTTTGTTTTTTGATCATTGGGTTACTTAAAACAATTGGGTAATGTTGTATTGAAGTTTAATTGGATTGAATTTTGATTTGGAACATTTTGCCCAAAATTAATGGGTTGGCCGAAAATCAAAGGCATGAAATTCATGGTGATTTTTGTTTTTTGATTCATTGGATGAGTTAAACTGATTTGGAAATGATGATTGTGGATTCAATTGGATTGAAACCGAATCGAATTGAAAAACCCCTAATTTCCGAGACTTGAAAGCATGTAAATTGGGTTTGATTTTAATTGAATTGTGTTGGACACTATTTGGTTGTTAAAGTGCATGATTAATTAGGCTAATTGATGTTTTAGAAATGTTAATTGGGTAATTGATTGTGTATTACACTTAGGTTAATTAATTGTGAAATTTGGAATTTTATAAGTTAATTAATTGGGCTTGATTTTGGAAATTGGGCTTGTTAGGTTGTAATTGGGCTTTTGGGCTTTGTTGTAACAAAGTTGGGTTTAGGCAAAATTGGTTGAATCCAATTAGGCCCAAAACCGAATCCAAAAGGTCCAATTATGACTTAATGGACCTTAATAATTTAATTGGGCCTAATGGGCCAAAATTAATTTAAAGGCTTATGGGGTAACTCCCGGATTGGACTTTGGTTATCGGTTTGACCCGAGTTGACCAAAAGTCCACGCCTTAAGAATTAATTAACAGCCCATTGGACTTGAATTAAATAAACGTTGGACGTTAATCGGGCTTTGAGACCCGTTGCGATTAAATTGGAATTTAAGTCGTATAGGTTCATTAAATATAGTGTAATATTTAATTTGGAATTAAATAAATGAATTAGTATTAAATACATATTAAATTGGATTTAATGTTGTAGTTTAATTTAATTCAAGAATGTGTACTTTGAATACTTATTCGCAAAGACGAGTTTGACTCGCACAAAATCAAATCGTTGTTTGAACATTGGATGATCACTTAATTATCAGATTAATTAATTGGATTAGATTGATTGATAAAATGCTTGTGTGAATACATGGTTGCGATGCATGAATAATGTATATCGGATGGATATTAGTCGGGTGGGACAATTTTGGAAATTGTAATAAATTTGATTTATAATTGGACCTGCGTGTCCAGCCTTATCACCTCTATACTCTTTGTATTCTCTTCTCACATATTCCCCTCAATGTAAATGAGGTTTCTTTAGAAGTGTAGTGTAACAGGTAGGAGTAAATACATGTGCTAGCTTTGGAGAGAGAAAATGAGAGATTTGATCTAGGATCAATGTAAAGTATCCATCCGCATATCATTATTATTTTATTTCATATGCGCTTTATTATGTGTTTAGAATGCATGTTTAAGGGTGTATGATGATGAGACCTTAATAAAGATAATAAATTGGTAGCCAATTTGCACGCGAAAATACCTCGCTTAATATCAAGTGTTTTTCCTTCCATTGAGTGATTCTCACTCAAGATCCGAGATTGGCATTGGGTTGTTGGCCAAAGTCAAGCCCTTTGTCCGTCGAAGATGTTGTTTGAATCACGAAGGCTTTGTTCCATATCGGTGTCTTGTCCAAGTTGTGGTTTGTTGGCCAAAGTCAAGACCACTTCTTGTCCATCGACATTGATTACGAAGCTTTCCATGGTCAATGGGTCACACTTGACTGGGATCACTAGGTTTGTTGTGCCAAAGCCAAGGCTTAGTTGATTCAGAGGAAAATTGTTAGGTAATACATTGGATGTATTAACATATATAAGATATATGTTTAGGATTTGGATATCCGCCTACTGGATCTAGGAATTGGATGGGATCCAATTGATCTTCGAGATCTACCTAGTTAATTATCATACAATTTGTTGGCCAAAGTCAAGATTGTGTGATATTTAACGGGATCCTAGCCCACTAGGAAACACGGTTTCCCGAGTACTACTCGACAAGGGTTAGAGGCTCGCCGAAAAATAGTGGGAGGCAAGAATTGAATTTGCAATACTCGTTCAATTACTTGCCATACACGCTCATTCAAATTATTTCGTCGTTAGATTAAATGTTAGTTGGACTAATATTTAAATTGTTGTTTTTATAAACAGTTGGACTGTATTATATTTGATTATATATAATTGGATTATATTAATCAATATATTTGAATTAATTAATTTCAGTTTACAGTTGATTTTATAGTTGGACTATAGTAATCAATGTAATTGAGGTTAATTAATTTAGATTATATTTGATTATATAGTTGGACTATTATAATCATTATAATAAATAGTACCACAAATCGTTGATTATATAGTTGGACTATTAGAATCAAGATATAAAAATGAAAGATTAATGTTTAAGACATAATCCTGGGCGAATATGTATTTAAACGGTTTTATTTTTCAAATTGGGAATAAATTTCAGGATGGTCCTGGAAAAATAATAACTTATTTTATTTGATAAAATAACGTATATGCCTAAGCCTGGAGTTAAGCAAATAGTAGAGCATAATCTTGGAAGATCATGTAATGATAACTTAAGTGCTTAATCCATTATGTTTGTCATAATTATGTTCACAGCAAGTATTAAAATTGGATTTTAGATACTTAGTGTGGTACATAAAATATATATATTGATGTTCAGAATCTATTTTGAACATGATACTGACTTCAATTGAGATTTATCTGCGAATTGAAAACGGGACGAAAGTCGCTTTGTTTTAACCGTAGATATCTGAATTTAGGAACTACCTTCGGGTTAGTACTTAAATTTAGAAACTGTTATAATGTAGCTAGTTTGACTAGAAACATTATCTCTATATCACGTATAACCCGCTGCGGGTGTACCTTTATATTCTAGAACACTAAAGTGTTTCATTATATAAAGATGATATTGAGATAAACACATTAAATGTGAATAACAGAATTTATATTTTGAATATAAATGATATTCTCAATTATATAACATGACAAATAAATAGCTCAAATTGATTTGATCAGTTAAGAAACTTAATTGTGGCATAGTTGTCAGGGACACTACTAAACAAGAATCGTATATCCGCACTTTTGAAGAGCGGGGGTACTAGGACTGATTTGATTCCATTCAAATAAAGTCTACGAATCTAGTCTATTTGGCTAAAGTGCCTAAAACACTATTACTTGGTAAAAGTGTAAATGCCACCGATCTGTTAGCCCTACTTCATAGTGAAGCAAGTGGGCCCATGTCTAGCTAGGCTAGATATGGATATGAATATTTCGTGACCTGTACGGATGTGGCATCGCGTATGGTTATGTGTTTCTTTTGAAACACAAATTGGAAACTTTTAGAGTTTCGACACGAAATAGAAAAACAGATCTGCTAAAGTATTAAACCGTCATGGTAAGACTGTAATGGAAAATACTTAAGCAATAAGTTTCTAGTTTTTATGAAAGAGTATAGTCTTTCAAATAGGACTCCTCCCGGAATACGTCAGTTTGACGGTGTGTCCGAACGGATTAACCGAATTTTGTTAGACATAATAAGGTTAATCACGAGTCGCTCTGAGCTACTGTTCCTTCAATAGGATATGTATTAACAGTGCAAAACTTATTTAGAATAAGGTTCCATATAATCTGTTTGACAGATATCATATAGGATATGAACAGGAAAGAAACGGGGTTTCTCATTCCTGATAATTTGGGTATGCCAGGCATAACGTTTGGATGATACCAAACTAAAAGACCCAAAATGGATAAGTGCCAATATAGGTTATCCTAAGGGAAACCTTAAGTACAGTACTTATAAATCTCACATGAGAACAATGTGATTGTTGCTCACCATGCGGTTTTTTTCCTGAGAGGAATACCGATATGCAGTGGTCAGTGGGAGGATAGTGATACTCGATGAAAATCGGAGTAATACTGTTCAAGGCACGAAGTCCTTAATGGAACACAAATAGTTCATCTATGATGAATCTATACCATTAATCTTCAAATACACAATAAACTAGTAGATCGGATAGAGTCAGAAAAACCCAAGGGTATGGGTTTCTGATCTCACCCCATAAAGATGTCAATCTTATGGAGGTGTACCATCCGACTACGTTATGAGGAAGTGATACGAGGTATCGACTCCATGTTATGGCAAAGTGCCATGAGTCCGAAATGGATTCCATGTATAACAACTATGTTTGGATACTAGTTGTTGTACCACAAGGCATTGTGCCTATTGGTACTATAACGTCTTCAAGGAGACATGCATGGAAGGCAACATACCAACGTACAAAGCTGGGCTTTTGACGGAAAGGTATCGTTATCAACATTAAGTTAATAACGGTTCAACCTTTTTTCCTGTTGCCATGGTAAATCCATTTTGAAGATGCTTGAAGATAACTGTATATTTCATTTATGAAATGTGTCAGTTATAGATCAAAATCGCTTTCCTGAAAAGGAAACCTTTTGGAGGATGTTTACAACATCCTGACGATTTTGTATAACCGACAAACAAGGTTTACGGGTTATTCGATCCATGTTTGGATTAATACAAGCATAAGGTTCTTGGAACTGTCGTTTTGAAATAATCATAATGGTTTATGATTTGACTCAAAACGAAAAATAATTCTTGTGTATATAAGGAGGTTAGTGGGAGAGCGCACTGACAGTGAAATTCCCATAAAGCTATTGTTGAAAGCTTGGCTTTCAATAGAAATTCTCCGTAGAATTCTGGGGAGTAACAACCTTTATTCAAGGAATAAGATCTAATGGGATAGATTTGGAGTTGTTAACACTCTCTGGGAAATTGTACATTTAAAATGTACTTGACCTGGTGTATCATACGCTTTGAGCATATGGATTCACAAACAGGCCAATCCGAGTGATAGTCACTGGATTGATGTTAAGAACATCCGTTAGTATCTTAGAGAACTAAGGATGCTGTCTTAGTCTATGGAGAAAGAGAACTTGAAGTGACTGGGGTCACTGTAGCAAGTTTCCTATAACCGATAAAGACAACTAAAAGTCGCAAACGGTACTATATGGTTTGAATAACGGTACAGTGAGCTGGAAATCTTCCAAGTAAGATACTGTTACCGAATAAACAACAAATGCGGGTTGTTGCTGCAGCTGAAGCAGCAATAGAAGTCCTTTGGGTCGATACAAATCTAATTAGATTAGATATAGTTCTGTTAGCAGCTGAGCTAGGCGTCAGCACAGGCTAAAGAATTAATGGTCTCATCAACGATCCAGATACAAACTTAGATACTCATCTGATTCATTCGGATCATATATCGTGGCGATGTGATGATCGAATAAATCGCATCAAGATGATAATCATGCAAATCCGCTGACGAAAGCATTTCTCAACAGTTTAAGCCAACCGTACATAGTTCGGGTGTAGGACACTTGACTGACTGGCTATGTGCCAAGTGGGAGATTGTTGGACAAAATGACCCATAGCGTCACTATTTGCACAGATCATTGTGTTGTTGTAGCAAATTAACTATGTGACAAGGAAATTGCACTCTCATCATTTGTGATTAGATCACCATAGATATATAAATGAAGAGAGGTCCCTATGATTAGTTCCTGGACTGAGAATGATATTAGACAGTATCAGTCCCCGAAGGTTTAATCATTAAATATCCCTAGCCGAAGTATTATCGAGACTGGACATCGATAATGCGGAATAGGCCAGTATTGCACTTGTGTGCGTTGTAAGGGCACAACGACATAGTTCTTATATATATAAGTATCGGATACTTATGCAAGTGCGATAAGAGGTCGTGTTTCACCGATGGTACGGGAAACAGCTTCGCTCTGGATAGACCCCTCGGAATCCCATTGGTATTATGACTATGTGTCTATGGGAGGCCGAAATCAAGGTAGGTGTGTATAGTCTTAACCTGAGACTTACATCGCTAATACTTGCGATAATCGGTAGACTTTGGTCTTGGTGGTACAGGGCTTTAACCGGTTCTAAGTACACCACTTCTGGGTTTATCAGAGAGTCATAGTGTATTGGGTGTGATGTCAAGACGGAAGTATCACTCCAGTCATAGTGGAGATGATGTCACGCAGGATACGGTATTAGTGCTCTTAAGTGCTGGCCGGCCATCGGGATGTTATGACAAGGTCATGTATATCCGATTATAGAGACTAGTTACAAGACATCCGACATGTGCTTCGGACGGGGCAGACACTTATCCAGCCCCAGCCCTAGCATGTGACTATCCGATACTGGGCTGATATACGCAATACTACGGTATACTACGCTTGATACAGATCTATATATTCCTGTAAGAATATTTTTGGAGAATTGGGTAGGCATGGCGCTTTGCTAGAAGCCAACCTTGTCTTGTAAATCGGTATAAACGTAGTACGAGGTACTTACGTGTTCGGACAGTCCGACGACCGTATTTACTGCCAACATATCCGGAGATCTCATGGGTAGCTTACCGAAGATTCACCGATGACGTATAACTCGCACTTAATTAATCTGGGATTAATTAGAAGAGAGAGAAAATTAATCTGGGATTAATCACGGAGATATTTTATCTAGGATAAAATATTAATTAAAAGAGAGAACGATTAATTTGGAATTAATTGATAAAATAATATATTTGATATATTATTAGAAATTGGATTTCGACGCGGAATTAAAATTGGATTTTAATTCGGGCGAACGAATTAATTTAGAATTAATTCGTTAGCGACGTGAATAGTGATTTCGCTAGACGTAATCATTTAATTACGACGCGACAGAAAATTCGTTAATTTGGAATTAGCGAACCCGAGCCCGAGATTATTTGCGAGCGCATTCGCATTTCGAATTCGAGTGCGGCACGCAAGTCAAATCATGCGTCAAATCGCTAGTCATATCAAGCATCAAATCAAATGTCACTTGAGTGATGTTGACGTGTTGTCACTTGATTTGAGTGATTGATGTAGAAGTTGAAAAAGCAACTTTTGCTTTTTACCTTTTGACTTTAGCATTTAATGTGAAGTTAAAAAGAATTGGTAATTGGTTTTTATTTAATTTTTTAGAAATTATAAAAACTAATTACATTTCTTTTTCATCCTCTCTCCTCTCTCCACACGGTTTCACGTGAAACCTTTCCCTCTCTTTTCTTCTTCCTCTTCTCACGGCTTCAAGCCGATTTCTTCACAAATTTTCTGGTTGGACCGAATTTGAGAGAAGCAAGGAAGATGAAGAAGTGCTAGCACACACACATGGGTTATATTATGGTGATAGGGAAACGAATTTATGAGCATGGAAAAGCTTGAAGCTTGGAGCTTCAATGGTGATGACCATGGCCGAATTTTCAAGGAGGAAGATGACCCAAAACCGAGCATGATAGCAGTCCAAGGAGGCCAAAACCGAACTCACACAAGGAGCAAAATGGGTTGTGTTCTTCTTCGCATCAAAACCGACCATTGTGAGTATATTCCGCACCTCCTATGTTGTGTATTCATGTGTTTTCTTGCTTGATTTCGTGATCTTGGGACCTATATTAGAACTCAACACAGAAGGCCAAGGGTTGGCCGAAGGCTTCTGAGGGTGTGAAAATAAGGGCAAAGGCAAAATCATCACAGTCTTCTGGGAAGACAAATGACATATCTCAATATGTCTGCCTAAATTATGTCAAACAAAGTCACTGGAAGCGTAACTGCCGTATGGACAAGGCAGAGATGAAGGAAGTGAAGACGGGCAAGGCTATTACTTCAGATATGTTTGTTATAAACATGTCCGCTACTAGATTTAAAATTGGATTTTGATACTGGATGTGGAAAATACATAAATATGTACTGATGTGCGGAATCTGATGATTATTAGGAGACTGGCATCAGAGAGCGATCGACCTGCGAGTCAGAAACGGGACGAGAGTCGCTGTTTTAAACGTAGAAACCTAAATTTTGGAACTGCCCTTGGGGCATGTACTTGAATTAGGAGACTGTTATAATGTACCTAGTTTGACTAGAAACATTATCTCTATATCTAGTTTAACCCGTTGCGGGTATACCTTTATGTTCTAGAACACTAGATGTTTTGTTTATAAAGATAATATTGAGATATACACATTAGATGTGAATAACAATATTTATATTTCAAATATAAATGAATCTCAAACATATAACATGACAAACAAAAGGCTCAAATTGAATAAATTTTTTGAGACTTAAAAGTGGCATTGTTGTATGAGACACATTAACAAGACTTGTATATCCACACTTCCGAAGAGTGGATACTAGGATAGATTTGATTACTAATCTAGTATATTAGGCAAAGTGCCTAAAACAACTTTTACTTGGTAAAAGTGCAAGTGCCACTGATCTGTTAGCCCTCGTTCATAGTGACGTAAGTGGGACCATATAAAGCTAGGATAGAGGTGGATATAAATACTTCGTAACCTTTACGGATATGGCATCGCGTTACAGTTATGCGTATCTTATGAAACACAAGTCAGGAACTTTTGAGTAATTCAAAGAGTTTCGACACGAAGTAGAAAAATAGACTAGTAAAAGTATTAAAACATTATTGTTGGACCGTAGTGGAAAGTACATAAGCATAAGTTTCTTGATAATCTGAAAGAGTATAGTATTCTTTCACATTGGACTCCTCCCGGAACACCTCAATTGAGTGGTGTGTCCATACGGAGAAACTGGACTTTGTTGGACATAGTAAGGTTATATGAGTCGCTCTGAGCTACCATTTCCTTCTAGGGATACGCATTAAACAATGCAATACTTATTTTGAATAAGGTTCCATGAAAATCTGTTAGACAGACTTCATATTAGATGAACAGGAAAGAAACCATGTTTCTCATTCCTGAAGATTTGGGAATGTTGTGCATTGTTTGGATGGTGCCAAACTAGAACCCAAACCGGATAAGTGCCTATTTGTAATTGGTTATCCTAAGGAAACCAAAGTATAGTACTTATACAACTCACAAGAGATCAATTCAATTATTGCTCTCCATGTGGATTTCCTAAGAGGAATTCCTATATGCAGTGGTAAGTGGGAGGAAAGTAAAACTCGATGAAAATCAGAGTAATATTGTTCCTGGCACCGACTCCTTTACGGAACACACAGTTCATCATGGATGAACTGTACCAATAATCTTCGAATACACAAAACCGCGTAGGTCCGAGGGAGTCAGAAAATAACCTGAGGGTATGGGTTCTTGATCTCACCTCATCTAGATATCAATCTTATTGAGGAAGACGAACTGGCTTCGTATGAGGAAGTGATACAAGGTATCGACCCTTTTATGGAAAGTGCCATGAAGTCCGAAATGGATTCCATGTATACCAACTAAGTTTGGAAACTGGTTGATGTACCAGAAGGCATTGTGCCTATTGGTACTAAATGAGTCTTCAAGGAAGACATACATGGATGGCAACATACAAATGTACACAGCTAGGCTTGTATATAAAGGGTATCGTCAACGACGAAATTTTTTCACCTATTGCCATGATTAAATCCATTCGGATAATGCTTGCTAGTGCTGCATGTTTCAGTTATGAAATATGGCAGTTGGACGTTAAAACCGCTTTCCTTAACGAAAACCTTTTGGAGGATGTTTATAAACATCCTGACGGTTTTGTCGTACCAAAACATGCAAACAAGGTTTGCAAGTTAATTCAATCCATTTATGGATTGAAGCAAGCATTGCATTCTTGGAACCAACGTTTTGATGAGATCATAATGGTATATGATTTCATTCAAAACGAATATGATTCTATTGTATATAAGAGGTTAGTGGGAGCGCATTGACAATGAGTGTCCTATAAGTTGATGATGTATTGCTTTTTTCAATAACATTCCCATAATATAATCTGTGAAAGCTTGGCTTTCATTAAAATTCTCCATAGAATACCTGGCAGAAGCAGGCTTTATTCTAGGAATAAAGATCTAATGGGATAGATCTAGAAAGCTGCTGACAACCCTCCCACAGCTCGTATGTTTTTGAAATGTATGTGATCTGATGTCTCATATGCTTTGAGCATATGTAGACGCTATAAGGCCAATACCAGTGATGGTCACTGGATTAATGTAAAGAACATCCTTGAGTATCTTGGACAACTAAGGATGCTTTCTGATAATATGGGGAAATGAGAACTTGAGGTGACTAGGTTCACCGCTGCAAGTTTCCAAACCGACAAAGACGACTTTAAGTCGCAATAAGGGTATATATTTAGTTTGAATAATGGAACAGTGAGCTGGAAATCTTCCAAGCAGGATACTAATGCCGAATAAATAACAAAAGCGGAACATTGCTGCAGTAAGGCAGCAAAAGAAGCATTTTGGATCTATATAATCCTAATTGATTATGTGTAGTTCTGTTAGCAGCTGAGTTGGGCTACAGAACAGGCTAAGGAATCACGGTTTCATCAACGATCCAAGTATATACTTCGACTATTTCACCTGATTCGTCAGATCATACATCGAGGTGATGTGATGATCGAATAAAACGCATAAGATGATAACATTGCAAATCCGCTGACGAAAGCTGTTTCTCAGCAGAAGTTTGAGCGACCCGTACATAGTTCAAGTGTAGGACACTTGAGTGATTGGCTATAGACCAAATGGGATATTTTTGGACAATTATGACCCATAGCATCACTATTTGTACAGAACATGGTGTTGTTGTACAAAATATTTTTGTGACAAATGAAATTGCTCTTTTATCATTTGTAATTGGATTACAGGGATATATAAATGATAAAAGTCCATATGATTAGTACCAGATTAATAAGATATGAGACATTATTAATCCACGTAAGGTTTAATCATTAAATATCCCAAGTCATAGTATTATCGAGACTGGACATCGATAATGCGGAATAGGCTAGTATTACACTTGTGCATGTTATAGAAGCGTAACATCATAGTTCTCATATATTTGGGTATTGGATACTCATGCAACTGTAATATGAGGTTTTATTTATCGATGGTACGGAAACAGCTTCGCTCTGGATAGACCCATCAGAATCGCATTGGTAGTATGACTATGTGTCTATGGGAATCCGAATTAGGGTAGGTGTATTTGGTCTTAACCTGAGACTTGCATCGCTAATACTTGCGATAATCAGTATACTTGGTTTTGGTCGTCCGGGGCTTTAACATGTTCTGTGTACACCTTTTCTGGGTTTACTGAGAATCGTAGTGTATTGGGTGTGATGTCAAGATGGAAGTATCACTTCAGTCATATGGAGATGATGATCACGTATGTATACGGAACTGGTACTCTTAAGTACTACAGTCATCGGGATAATATGACTAGGTCATGATTATCCGATTATAGAGACTAATTACCAGAGATCCGATATATGCTTCGTACGAGGCAGACACAATTCTAGCCCTAGGCCTAACATGTGATATCGATACTCGATCGTAATACGCAATACTACGTATACTACGCCTGACAAAGATTATGTATATTCCATGTTGAATATATTTCTGGAGAATTGGGTAGGCTTGGTGCTTTGCTAGAAGCCAACCATCTCTTGTAAATCGGTAGGACGTGGTACCGGGTACGCACGTGTTCGGATAGTCCGATGACCGTATTTACTGCCAACATATCCAGGAACTGTTGGGTCGCTTCCCAAAGATTCACCGATGAGATTTGACTCGAACAGAAAATTAATCTGGGATTAATTATGAGAGAGAAAATTAATCTGGGATAAATTACGGCAAGAATTAATCTGGGATTATTTAATAGAGAAGAATTAATCTGAGATTAATTGCGTCGAGAATTTATCTGGGATTAAATTCTTCGAGAAGAGAGAACGCGATTAATTTGGAATTAATCGGTAAAATAAATCTAATAGTTAAATTAGATTTTTCTATTTAATTTATTTAATTGGGCTAAAATAATATATTAGATATATTAATTGAAATTAGATTTCAATGCGGAATTAAAATTGGATTTTAATTCGAGCGAGCAAATTAATTTAGAATTAATTCGTAAGCGACTTACGTAATAATATTACGAGACATTATTATTTAATTAAATTGGATTTAATAATGTCACAACAGCAAATTTGGTTAATTCGAAATTAAACGAACCCGAGCCCGAGTGAAGTTGCGTGTTGGATTGTCCGACTTAATTTAGAATTTAAAGTGGGACCGACCAACTTACATCACTAGTCAATCTTGAGTGATGGAAGTGGTTGGAAGCTTTTAAAAGCTAACTTGTCCAACACACTTTGTAATTTCTTTTTGGAAAATGATATACACATTTTGTTTGTTGACTTTTGATAATAGATTTTGGAAATCAAAAATATAAAACAACTTCATCTCTCTCTTCCTCTCACTTTGCCGTGAGTATGCTCTTCCATTCTCCATTGATTTTGTTTCAAAATCAAACTTGCTAGCACATCAGAGTTAAATGAGGTGATAGGGAAACCAATCCATGAGTTTGGAATGCAATCACAAAGCTTGGAGCTTCCATTACATCCAACAAATCCAAGAAAGTCTTGAAACTAATCCAATCAAAGTAAGTTTTTCCGCAACTTTCTTTTGTTTATTCACACACAAATCACCCTTAGACGATCTTGGCATGTTCTAGGAACACTTACAAAATCTTTAAATATCTAAGACTTGAATTTCTACCAAACCATATCTAATATAGGGTCATAGAAACAGCTTTCGATGAACCCTATTAAGTATATGGGCAGCGGTAAGTAAATCGTAACCCCAAGGTAATATGGAAGATATGTATAGCTCATCATGGAACCTCTTATATCCAATAAAATATGATTTCTTCACTCAGACACATTATTGTGTTGAGTAGCTCCTGGTGGGCTATATTGGGCGAGAATCCCATTCTCCATTAAATAACTTCTGAATTCGTCACTCATAAATTCACCACCTCGATCTGATCGAAGGCCAATTGATGAATTTACCGCTTTATTTTTCTACTTTGTTTCGGAATAATTTGAACTTTTCAAATATTTCTGATTATTGTCCCACTAAATAGACATATATATATCTCGACTTATCATCCGTGAAAGTCACGAAGTATGTTGAACCATCATGAGCGATATGATTTAATGGACCACACACATCATTGTGTATTAGCTCTAATAAATCTTCAGCATGGTGTCCAACACCAAGAAATTAGGCCTTTGTCAATTTCCCTTAGATAAATGACTCGTAAATTGGATAAGGATATGAGGTAAGATATTCAATCAAACCATCATTAACCAATTTTGATAGATGTCTAACACCTATATGGCCCAATCTCATATGCCATAATTTAGTATTTTTCTCTACATTAAAGACATTTCGATATGTTTCCAAAATATAGTGACCATTAGATAAAGAACATTCACATATCAAATAGTTGTCTTTATCATATAAATATAAAGAACCATCTTTAATATTTATTTTATATCACTCTTTATCTAATATCGGTAAAGATATTTTTTGTCTAATAAGAGAGGATACATAATAACAGTAATGTAAATCTAATTTACTTCCATTAGGAAGATCGAGAATAATTGTTCATATGGCTTTGACAACCAATGTCTTGCCATTTCCAACTCTAAGCTGGATCTCCCCTTTATTTAGCCTTCTTTTAACTCTCATGACTTGCATTGAGTTGCAAATATGAGTAGGACTACCAGTGTCTAACATCCAACCACTATTTGCATCTAAGGCTAATGAGATGTTAATAATAGGAAAAATACAAAGCGTACCGGAGGTTCCTTCTTTTCCTTTCAACTTTAGACAATCTTTCTTCCAGTGTCTAGACTTCTTGTAGTATGGACATTCATCACGAGCTACATGCGGTCTTGGAGTTCATTTCTTGGAATCCTTCTTATTTCCCATTTTAATCTTCTTAGACTTCCTAGATGTCTTTGAAGAGCTTGCTCGACCATCGAGGTACAAAGTGGGATTCCCTATCTTCAAATAATATTCTGTCGAGAGTAACATGGTGTGAAGCTCTTCATGTATAGCTAGCATCGAATGCATCATAAAGCCAGCATATGTACCGGGTAAAGAAAACAAAATCATATTTCAGCCTAGCCTTTCATCTATCATAATGTCTTGTCATTCCAAATATTTGATCTGGTCAATCATGTTCAAAACTTGAATACTAACCACTCATTTATCCTTGAGCGTAGCATGGAATAATTCCTTAAACCTCCGATATATCTCAATTTCTTGATTTACTTCGAACAACCCATTGAGTGTTCTTAAAATGCTCCAAGCATTTGGTACAATTATGTAGTGACTAAGCAAATTAAGAACAATTTCGACAGACATTGGATTGGGCGTAATATACCTCAATAGTTTTGAATCCAAGATAAAACAGATGTTCATTTCCCATTCAAAATAGTTATCAGCTTCTTGTAATTTATTAAATTCCAAAAGTCATGATAATGGATTTGCGGCAGCCACCTACAAGATAACAATTAAACACTAGCAGAATATTTTTCATTTCATTATAAAAATACTAATACGATTATGTTAGACAATTATGACCCATAGCGTCACTATTTTGTAAATGATGTTGTATTGTTGTACAAAATTAACTATGTAGTAATGAAATTGCCTTTTACCGTTTTGTAATTTATTTACTTTGATATATAATGGTAAAAGTCCCTATGATTATTTCCGGATTGAGATGATATGAGACAGTATCAATCGATAAAGGTTTAATCATTAAATATCCCTAGTCGTAGTATTATCGAGATTGGACATCGATAATGCGGAATAGACTAGTACTGCACTTGTGCGTGTTGTGAGGGCACAACGGCATAGTTCTCATATATTTAAGTATAGGATACTTATGCAAGTGCGGTAGGAGGTTGTGTTTTACCGATGGTACGGAAAACAGCTTCGCTTTGGATAGACCCCGCGGAATCCCATTGGTAGTATGTCTGCGTGTCTATGGGAGTCCGCTTCAGGGTAGGTGCATATGGTCTTAACCTGAGACTTGCATCGCTAGTACTTGCGACAATCGGTAGACTTTAGTTTTGGTCGTCCAGGGCTTTAACAGGTTCTGTGTACACCTCTTCTAGGTTTATCGGGAATCGTAGTGTATTGGATGTGATGTCAAGACGGAAGTATCACTTCAGACATATGGAGATGATGATCGCGCAGGATACAGAACTAGTACTCTATAATGGTTGCAACCATCGGGATAATATGACAAGGTCAGGATTATCCGATTCAAATAGACTAGTTGCTTGATGTCCGATATATGTTTCGTACGGGGCAGACACATCTCCAGCCCCAGGCCTTACATGTAATCATCCGATACTGGACTACTATACACTATACTACGGTATACTACGCCTATTATAGATCTTATATTCCAGTATGAATATTTCTGGAGAATTGGGTAGGCATGGCGTTTTGCTAGAGGCTAACCTTGTCTTGTAAATCGGTAAAAACGTAGTACTTGGTACGTACGTGTTCGGATAGTCCGACGACCGTATTTACTGCCAACATATCCAGAGATCTCTTGGGTCGCTTCCCGAAGATTCACCGATGACGTATGATTCGAACTTAATTAATCTGGGATTAATTGCGGAGAGACTTTATCTTGGATAAAGTACTATTTGAAGAGAGAGAAAGATTAATTTGGAATTAATCATTAAAATAATATATTCGATATATTAAACGAAATTCGATTTCGACGAGGAATTAAAATTAGATTTTAATTCGGGCAAACGATTTAATTTGGAATTAATTCGTTAGCGACGTGAATAGTAATTTTGCTAGGCACAATTATTTAATTAAATTTGATTTAATTAACGTCGCGACGGAAGTTCGCTAATTCGGAATTATCGAACTCGAGCCCGGGAGTGTTTGCGGGCCCACTCGCATTCAAAATCAAGTGGGGCCCACATGTCACATCAACCATCACATCACTTGTCATTAGATACACTTTTGTGTGATGGGTTTTGGTGATGGTGTGTAACACACTCAAAAGGCAAGGTATGGTGATGGATTTTGTGTCATAAACCTACCAAAGGTTTGGTAATTGTTTGACAATAATTATGACACAAATATAAATTGATTTTTGAAATCAAAATACTCACTCTTTCTCTTCTCCTCTTCACCGAAACTTTCACAGTTTCACAGCTCTCCATTTTCAGGTTTTTGTTGCAAAAGCTTGAAGATTTTGTGTTTGTTTGGAACATAAATTCACTCACAAGGCTAGCACCTTCAAGGGATCATACAAAGGTGTTATGGGAAACTAATTCTTGAGCTTGGAAGGATCAAAGAAAGCTTGGAGCTTCCCCACTCACCTTGGCCGTAACCTTCACTGCACAAAGGAGAAAATTTTCATTCATCAACGCATTCGCATTCCGATCTTTGTGAGTATGATTCCGCCATACTTCAATATTGTTCATTCATTTATATATATTTGTATGCTCTATTGATCTTGGGACATGGATTAGATTTTCCAACAGATTATGGATTTTAAATCTATTAGTGCCATCCCATTAATTTACGTAATTTAACAATCTCCCTTAACGAAAAAATAGAAATTTGACAATCAAATTTTCATGGTGGGAAATGGATCCTATTACATTTACTTCAGCCTCATAATAATGACGGTATTTGCCTTCATAAACTCGTTAGGTAGACCTTAAAGGTCAATCACATTCATGTGACTCCTAAGTTTGGTCCTGAAGTGATTGACCTTAGGAGTCATAAATGTGATTAATGTTGGGATATATGCCCTAAAGCTTCATGTAATGTAAACGGCTTTATATGTTTTGAAATAAAATGATGCATTATTCATTTATCAAAGTGTTTGTTTAAATTTCGCATATTGTAAATTATCTTGATTACCCTAGATTACTTATGTGCCTTCAGACTTAGTGTATGAATGTCGTACACAAGAGGATTTAAGTCTGATGTTAGTAATCTTAAATAGTCCAGATAGAGCAAACAAAACGAGTACTATTTTTGTGGTTTATCTATAGCTCCGGTCCATTCTATATTTGTATGACGACCTTGATCTGGGATCGTTCATGTAGAGACATGAGAATGAAGGCACCTTGTATGATGTGATTCTATAGGACTGGACCCTGATAGAAATGACTTTCTTACAATATCCGTTAAACAAAGAAAATCATTTCGATCTACTAGATGGTCATATATGGATTGATATTAATCTTGAGTGTACTACGAAATCCGGCATGGCAGGCTATGTCATTTGATTTACAAAGGTGAGGTTGGTGTAGCAGTCCCGACCAATAGTTATGTACTTTGGGGACATGGTCTGTTGTGTAGTTTGGAACGTTTTACATAGATATGGAGTTCACTCCTTCTTGCGAGAAGTAGAAAAGTATCTTCCTTAAGGGTTGATTCGGTATTTGAACCGTTAGAACGCTCAAGTCTTTCTATTACGAATAGAAAGATTAAAATTCATAATGGTTATGAATAAATCGTTCATTAGAGAATCAATGGTACTTAAGGTATAAATAATTAGAGGAGTATAACAGATATTATGACCTGGCTCTAATTACGAGATACTCGTGAAGGGTCAATTCGTATGTAGTGACTATATCGATGGACACCGACTTGGTTTGGCTTAATATACCATCTGCGGCAAGTGTAACTTCAGGTTTTTAATGGAATAACCTGACATTAATAATTCCAAATATTTAATTAAGAGCTTAATTAATATTTCGAGATTATTGGAGCTCGGAATCGTAGGTCCATTTGGTCCTAATGCTAGCTCGATATACTATAGCAGATTTAATAAAATTGGATAGTCCAATTATATACTCACAAAGGTATAAATATTATTAATATGATTAATAATATTATTTTGTCACACTTGAAACTTTATATTAAAAGTTAATATATGGTTTTATTAAATATATGATATTTATACACATGTATTAAATTATATAAGATATAATTTAATGTAAGATCAAATTAGGAATTCCAAATTTATTTAATGAAAGGGTGAATTTGGAATTTCCAAATTTTATAGGTTTTGGAAACCCTTGACATTATTTTGGAAGTTACACCATTTAAATGGGTATTAATTAACATATATTTTCTTAATGGAAAGTAAATACAATTGTTGCAAAATTAATGAAAATTACATGCATTGGCCGAAAATATGCTTGGAGAAAATGGAAGGTTTCTTTTGTTTTTTGGAAACAAAATAACCTAAGTATAAAAGAATTTTCTTTTTTCTTTTTTCCATAATCTAGATTGCAACCCTAGCCTCCATCTTCTTCTTCTTCTTCTTCATTCTCTCTCAAAAGTTGAGACAAACAAAAACAAAGAATAAGAAGAAAACAAACGAAAACATAAGAGTGATTCAATCTCTAAATAGTTTACGGATTAATATTGTGAGTCTAGGCCACAGTAGTTTCCATTGGTAACGAGATATAGCTCGAAAGACTTTGTGGTTCCGAACAAATAATCATCTTCATCTTCTTCTTGTTTGGTTCTCAGCAGTGAGCATTATATTGCTCATTACCGCCCCTTATTTGGTAAAACAAAACTCGGTTTGGTTTCATTTTAATCCAGAATTTTGGGGGAACATATAATGGTGTTTTGGGGCTTTGTTGGGGCTGTTTCCAAGTGAAAAGTCAGAAGAGAAACACAGCCGTTGTCCATGCATTTCAGGGGTTGTTTCGGCAGTGCACTGGGCGCGAATCAGGTTAAAAATAGTCCAGTTTTTGTGCTACTATTTGGGGCTGTTCCAGGGCTGTTTCAAGGTTGGAATTTTGTCTAAAACAGAAGCAAAATTTCAGTGGTGGTGCTGGTCATATTCGGCCAAAAGGTGGGAAGGGCAGAAATTTTTTTTCAGTCCAATCTGTGTATCTAAGTCATTTTCGCTGCGCAAGGAAAGCATTTCCTACAATTAAGATGTGTTCTAGTTGTTTACTTGTCAAAGTGAACTAATGAGCTTCGCAAGTACACCTTCACAATAAAATGGTATTGGACGACTACATTAACTCATCACGCTACATCTAATGTTTTACCGGAAATATCTAAGTTCTGAGCACTTATAGCCTCACAGTAAAGACGGTCTTGGACATAAGTAGTAAGAACTCTTTCATCTCCGTATTAACAAGACGAACCATCTAATAATGCTCCAAAATTATTAATATTATTACTTCAATAAAGTAATCACCTAATTACTAGAGATTTATGACAATCAAGTCATTAATATACTTGGGTCAAAATAAAGAATTTTAATTTAAAACATACAATACATATCCAATATGACTTACACATAATTAAATTAAAATTATAGCGGCATAGATTCAAATGCATATGTTGTGTGGTTAAGACCTGCTATGATACCATTTTGTTGGGATGGATGTGAGACCCCTAGGGTCGGATCAGTACCATACGCAGAGAAAGTGGGTCTAACCTGTGGATATCAAGCATGGGTGTATTTTTAGATATTTTAAAGAAATACCATATTCCATTACGAGTGTTTAGGGAAAAATCGGGGATAAAATAGAGTCCGAAAAAATCAAAATGGGAAAAACGGGTCCTACGCACTTAACGCGCAAGCAAATGCATGCAAAGCTGCTTGCGCTCTGTTGCAGCACAGCGTACGCATAATAGTTGTGTTTCTGTGCGCTGAAGTAAAATTATTATTATTATTATTATTTTTTAAAAAAACCTTAAACATCTTTTAAAATCACCCAAAATAATTTTAATTTCAAAACGAACACCAACACATGTTATAAAACCAACATATATATATATATATATATTTTTTTTTTTCTTTCAATCAAAACACAAACCAAAATAGAATCCTACAATGACATGACTCATGAATAATTATAGGTCACTCAAAGGTGGTCAAGTGATTCTATAATGGTAGCCATAACTCCAAGCGATTATTTAGAGTCCCAAACTCTAATTTTATTATTTCTAATATAAACATTTTGACCCAATCACAAGCATATTGTGTTTATACTTCTAAAGTTTCCATACACAATTCATTAGCCTAGTTTCAACATCAAGCTATGTTATTATGTATTTAATACATAATACATCATTATATGTTTCACTGATGATAACTCACTAATGAAAAACATAGCTTTAGAGAAGATCAAACTTACATAGTAAGCTTGATTCCAATATCCAATCTTCTTCTCATTGTTGAAATATTGTAGAGAACTTCCAAAGTTAGCAAGCTTGACTCCAAGATCCAATCTTGATTCCAATGCTAGCAAGCTTCATTCCAAGATCCAATCTTGATTTCCCCTTATTGAAATATTGTAGAGAACTCCCAAAGTTAGCAAGCTTTACTCCAAGATCCAGTATTGAGTCCAATGCTAGCAAGTTTCATTCCAAGATCCAATCTTGATTTCTCATTGTTTTACTTAGGCTAATATTTCTAAATCTTGCTTGTTTTAGCTTTCACAAGCTTAACTTTCTCAAGCTCAAGCTTAAAATAAAACTTGCTAAAACTTATCTTTTATAGCAAAACTTTTGCAATTTTTAATTAATAAAAGTCCTCATCAACTTTTAGGTTGGCTTAATCAAATTTATCCAAATATGTATAATTAGGTGTGACTAATCACATTTATCTACCACTTTAATTTAATCCAATTAAATCAAGACAAAGATTAGCAAATGGATTAGTTCATTGTCTACCACTTTGATTTAATCCAATTAATCAAGCCAAATACACCTATAATTACATATTTGTAATTACCAAAATATCTTCTAATGATAGAGATATTTATGAAATTACAAACAATCCCTTGTGTGATTTTTGATTAATCCAATTAATCCAATTGGGTCAAAGTAAAAAATCAATATTATCCAATAACACTTAATTATTTTGGTTGATAATTATAATATTTAATATTATTTATTATAAAAAATTATAGGCTACCCAAGTGCTCAACGAGTACACTTCATATTGTGGGACTCTCTGAGTCCAGACACGTTCATCATATAAGCCTAGCATATATGTACGTAATTTGGACACCTCCAAATTCGTGAAGAATACATACTACCTTTCAGAACTATACAAGTAAAGGTCATCACATATGTTTATCAATATTTACGTTGTAAGCTATCCGAGTTATGCCTAGGAAACTTAAATTTCACCGTCATGTTTCTGAGGCACAAATCTCTTTATTTATCTGGAAACAATTCTTTCTCTGGGAAAACTTCTCCGAAAACTGCTTTTGGTCTATAAAACTCTGAGTTTCTCTTAAAACTGTTTCTCTTATAAGTCTTTTATAAACCATTATTCTGAAAACCATGTCTCTGAGTATCTATAGAAAATCAGACGCATGGGGGCGTTACGTATCGCCGTCCACATACGCCTAAACTAATGGTCTTGGGGCGTTACGTATCGCCATCATCAAAGCCACTAAACTTGAGCCAATGTGAAAATCAATGTCATTGGGGCGTTACGTATCGCCGTCCCCCAATGCATGCCACTATCCTGTCCCTAAATCTAAGGTCCAGGGTTGTTACGTCTCGCTATCCCCTAGCCCTGAAATCTAGCATCTAGGGGCGTTATGTATCACTATCCCCCTAGTCCTGCTCTACATGTGCATATGTCATGTCCGTTAATTCCATATCTGAGTCAAGTTACATCTGAGGTGGGTTTTTCCTCTATGCCTCCAAAACCATGAAATCATACTTTAAAAATCATCTTTTTCTAAAACATTGCTCAAAGATTTCTATTTATAAAACATCTGAAATAAACTTGGCTAACACCCTAAATGCTGAAAAGTAAGTTTCAAGCTCAAAAACATGTAAGTAAACACAACATAAAAGAGAGTCCACTCACAGATTTGGAATCTGGCTGGCATTACTTCCCTTCGTCAAAGAAGATTTTGGTTCCTGTTAAAATCTATGATTGATAGATTTAGTTAGAATATAGTTGTGAGATATGTTCGGGACTAGGCTAAGTTTTCTAATTCAAGTAATTGTTAATACAACATGGTGTGTCATACTGGTGACATGTAGTAATATGTGAACATATGCTAATATGAGACCCTTAGGGTAGCCTTTAACATTCTAAGTTGAATCTGAAATGGCTAAATCTGATTATGAGAAAAAAGGTCACGCGTCGTGACTCTAGTCCCTTAGCGTCGCGACGCTCACAAGACAGAACTAAAATAGAGAGCATCATCAAGCTCGGTATCGCGACTATAGCCCATACGCGTCACGACGCTGGCCTGATTCCAGGACAATGTTCAACTCCCCACTGCCAAATTTTAAAATTCAAAACCAACACCTCCATTCTACAATTTTCACACAATTACTTCATTAATATCAACATTTATACATGCTAAACCAACATTCTATCTTCAAGATAAACCTCTAATCTCATAAATCTTATTTTCTATCCTCAATCCAAATACCAACCATCTACTTTAATATCATCAAATCACAAACTCTAATCCCCCATCTCATTTATACACATAAAAGTTTCATTTCATGTTTATACCATCAAGTCATTTCTCAAAATGCATGCTAATAACTCTACTAATGCCAAATATGCAATTTACATTACTAGGGTAATGCATGGTGCGAATTGGGGATTTTCTTATTCCAGATAAAACTGAAATTAGAAGAGGGAATGAGGATTAAAACTTACATTGTATCATTTGGAGCTTGGAAATCATCATCCTTTATCCAAATTCTATTAGAACAAAGAAATGTTTCTTGAGAGCTTCCTTACCCTAAGTCATATTTTTTGTTTCGAAAAAAGATGGATGAATAATGGGTTTTTTTATAGACAAGGGTTGATTTTTGTGTAATGAAATGAATGGTCGAGATGGTGCCACATCACCAAAATCTAGGTCAAGTCACATAAAACTCAATTTTTGACTTATTTCTGATTCGAATTTGGAAAAATATCCAACGCGAAAGTTGTAGGTATCGGTCTTAGCTTTCCGAATAAATAAAATTCATAGAAATCAGAGATTTTATAAAAAGGTTATGTGCCAAATACTAAGGGCTATTCAAAATGGAAAATAAGCTAAATTCTACATCGAAACTGCGAGGAATTATCGAATACCCGATAAGTAATTTTGCTATTTTGTGAGCACATACATGCTTGAACATGATTTATATCATATATCATACCTTCCATAGAGTAATAGTCATCAAGATTACCGAGTGTTATGAATAGTCATAATTCTTAAGACTTTGGCCAAAGCCGATCACCTAGGGTGGATCACATTTATCAAAATAGTGTTCTGATTAATTGTAAAGAATCATGGAACTCCTTAACACAATGGCATTTCTGAACGGAGAAATCATACTCTATTAGATATGGTAATGCTTTACATACTGATGCCCACATACTTAATAGAGTTCCATCTGTTGGAATGTATGCCCTAGAGCTACATGTGATGTAAATGGTTTTATATGTTTTGAAATAATATGATGCATTATTCATTTAGCAAATTGTTTGTTTAATTTTCGCATATTATATATCATCTTAAATACCCTAGATTACTTATGTGCCTTCAGACTTAGTGTATGAGTGTCATACACAAGAGGATTTAAGTCTGAAGTTAGTAATCTTAAATAGTCCATAGAGAGCAAACAAAACGGGTACTTTGTTTGTGTTTTATCTATAGATGCGGTCCATTCTATATTTTTTTGGCAATCATGATCCGGATCGTCCATGTAGAGACATGAGAATAGAGGCACCTTGTATGATGCGATCATATAGGACTGGACCCAGATGGAAATGACATTCTTATAATATCTGTTAAACTATGAGAGTCATTTCGATCTACTAGATGGTCATATATAGATTGATCTTAATCCTGAGTATACTACGAACTCCTGCATGGCAGGCTATGTCCTTTGATTTACAAAGGTGAGGTTGGTGTAGCAGTCCCGACCAATAGCTACGTACTTTGGGGGCATGGTTTGTTGTGTAGCTGGGAACGTTTTACATAGACATGGAGTTCACTTCTTCTTGCGACAAGTAGAGGAGTATCTTTCTTAAGGGTTAATTCGGTGCTTGAACGATTTGAGCGCTCAAGTCTTTCTATTACGAATAGAAAGATTAAAATTCATAATAGTTAAGAATAAATCGTTCATTAGAGAATCAATGGTACTTAAGGTAAAAAAATAATTAGAGGGGTATAACGGACATTATGACCCGACTCTAATTACGAGATACTCGTGAAGGGTCAATTCGCATGTAATGACTATATCGATGGACACCGACTTAGTTCGGCTTAATATATCATCTACGGCAATGAGAGTGCAACTATGGGTTTTTAGTGGAATAACCTGGAGTTAATAATTCGGAATATTTAATTAAGAGCTTATTAATATTTCGAGATTATTGGAGCTCGGAACCGTAGGTCCATTTGGTCCCCGTGCTAGCTCAATATACTATAGCGGATTTAGTATAATTGGATAGTCCAATTATATACTTACAAAAGGATAAATATTATTAATATGATTAATAATATTAATTATGTGACACTTGGAACTATATGTTAAAAGTTAATGTATATTTTGTATAATAAATGATTATATGATATTATTTATTATTAATAATTAAATTATATATGATATAATTTAAATGAAGGCTAAAGTTGGAATTTCATATTTATGGTTTTGGAAACCCTTGATATTACTTTGTAGTTAATTCATTTAAATGGATATTTACTATTCTTATTTGTAACATATATTTGCTTAAAGGTAAGTAAATGAGTTGTTCCAAAATTAAATGAAAAATTAACAACTACATCTTGTAATGGCCGAAAATATAAGGCTTGAAGAGGGAATGGATTTGTTTATTTTGGAAACAAAATAATCCTTTGCATTATTAATGGAAGTTTTGACTTTCAATATGGTTAATTGCTTATTCAATTTTTTAACATCTTTTTAATAATGATAATTAAACATTGATGTTACAAAACTTAATATAATTCCTAGCCTTGGCCGAATTTGACCATTTGGGGAGGAGGTTGGTTGTTTTGTTTGAGAAACAAAATTGACCTAAGTATAAAAAGAAAATTTGATTTTGTTTGGCCCACACTCATTCTTGGAACCCTAGCCACCTTCTTCTTCTTCTCTACCATTCTCTCAAAAGTTGAGAAACTCCATTGAAGAACAAGAAGAAGAAAAACAAAATATTAAGTGCTACTAAAATCTCTAAATCGTTTAGGGATTTATTTTGTGAGTGTAGGCCACACTATTTTCCGTTAGTTGTGAGATATAGCTTCGAAGACCTTGTGGCGTTGAATCAAAATCATTATTCTCTTAATCTCTATCTCACGGCAGTGGGACTATTTTATTGTCCATTGCCGTGAATAATATAATTGATTCAGGGCTCGGTTTGTTTTGTTTTAATTCAGGATTTTGGGAAACACCTAAGGAACCTTTTAGGGCTATATTGTGATTGTATTTTGAGTGAAAAATCAGATCTATATCACCCTTGCAGTTCACGCAAATTAGGGGCTGATTTGTGTGCAGTTCCGTTGAGTAACGGGTCCAAAACAATCCGGTTTTTCACTGCAGTTCGGGGGCTCTTCGGGGACTGTTTCAGGGGCATTCCGGGGCTGAAATCTTGTCCGAAACAGAAATAAAATCTCAGTATAGTTGCTGGATCCATTCGGCTAAAGGAAGGGTAAAGCAAAAAAAAAAATCAAGGTCGATCTGTGTGCCTAATCGCTTCCGCTGCGCGAGGAAAGCGTTTCCTACACCATCGAAAGTTGTTTCTACAACCCTATATCAGATATGGTTAAGTAGAAATCTAAGTCTTAGATATTTAAAGATTTGGGGTTGTTCTGTATACGTTAGAGTTACGCAGCGGGATAAACTAGCATCCATAGGGTATAAGTACATGTTTGTTGGATATCCTGAAAATTCTTTGGGTCATCAATTCTATAATTCTGAGTAACGAAATGTATTTTTTTACTCGTTTTGTCACTTTTCTTGAAAAAAATTTTTAAGAGAAAGTCAGAATTGTAGAAAGTTTGAACTCGATGAGTTTGATCCTAACTTTAAAGAACCTGAGATAGAACAAAAGATCCAACTAGGTGAATGATCTACAACACAGGTTCTACTTAAGTCGAATAGAATATCAAGGCCTCATGAGAGACTATTTTTAACGTCTGATTAGAGCCTTGATGTTCTCCTCTTGGAGGAAACAGATCTGACTACGTATAAAGAGGCGATATTGGATATCGATTCGGGAAAATGATAGGAATCCATGAAGTTCGAAATGGATTCTATGTATGACAATCAAGTCTGGGACTTTGTTAAACTTCCTGAAGGAGTTAAACCTATTGGTTGTAAATGGGTTTATAAAAGGAAGCGAGGCCCCGATGGAAATGTGGAAACTATTAAGGCCCGACTAGTAGCGAAAGGTTATACTCAACGTCCTGGGATTGACTATGAGTAAAAATTTTCACCGGTAGTCATGCTAAAATCCATTAGGATTTTGCATATCACGATTATGAGATGTGACGGATGGATGTGAAAACCGCTTTCCTTAATGGATTCCTTGAGAAGGATATCTATATGGAACAACCAGAGGGTTTCATATCTAGTGAGACTTTAAACTTGGTTTGTAAGCTCAAGAAGTCTATTTATGGACTTAAATGGGCATCCCAAAACTGGAATCGTCGTTTAGATGAGATAATTAGATTATCTAGATTCATTAAGATCGAGGAAGAACCGTATTTTTATAAGAAAGTTAGTGGGAGAATGATAATATTCCTTGTTTTGTATGTAGATGATATCCTTATCATTGGGAATGATATATGATTAATACAAAGTGTGAAAGCCTACATTTGCAAGAACTTCTCCATGAAGGACTTGACCGGCATAACACACACGTATAACGCAAGCGCACGTATCGTTCAAGTAGTATAAAAATATCGATCCCACGAGGACTTAATTCCTACTGTTGTTATTAATTGTTGAATCTATTTATTTACAAATATCTAATTAAATGGATAAGAGAGATATTGTTTGATTGGTTGAATGTGGTTTTACAAAATAAATAAATAAATAAAAAGACAAAAGAAAATACTAAGGAAAATAACAAAAGACACAAAGATCTAGGGTCGTGAATCATTCTAATATCATTTAAAAGATGAAGTGATTATTATATAGATGGGTAAAACATTGATTTATTAACCTGGAACACGAAATTATGCGAAAGCATCTGTCGATGGTCAGACACAATACCCAGTGTAACCCAATTGAACCATATTCCTATGTCAACCACATTATCTGGATTCATTAAGATTGAGTTCCAATTATGGCTACCCTCGCCCGACAGGTATATTCCTATCCTGTAAGGAAATCTATTAAAGGGTTATCTATCCTCAAGGAAGATCGTGGGTTATTGAGTCTAAGGTTTTAAACTTAAAATCCCTATGTCTAGTTCATTTTAAGTTTACCTAATCAATTTTATTAATGGCCAATTAATAAAAGCATTATTAAGATTAAGACTCAATAAATAAATCTTTATATTACCCAAACTATAATCTAACCCTTATAACCGGTGATAGTGAAATTCATCACAACCCCAGATAACTATTTAGTTACAACACATAACTAGGACTAATAACTGAAAAATAAAAGACATAAAGTAAAATACTAAAAGTAAAAGACATAAAGTAAAACTGAAAAGTAAAATGAAATAAAATGCTAAGGTAAAGGAATTACTTTTACTACTACTAATTTAGATATCTCCCATAAATAATATATAAACTTGTTATAATATTACCAACCGACCAATCTGCGCGGTATCCTGATTAAGTCAAATTAAGTTCCACCAGCCATATAGGCGGTAATATTTGTCCATAACCCGCCATAAAGCGGTACCAAATAAATTTAAACCGACCAATATAGCGGTATCCTTTTTAAGTCAGGTTTAAACCAGATTAAAATAAATTGCCAACCGACCAATATAGCGGTATCCTTTATTAATCAGTATTTTAATTAGTATAAATTATTATTTTTAAGGGAGATTAATCTAAATAGTAACAGTAAAAGAATTACCTTTCACCCTAGGTGGTAAATTACTTTCTCATGAATAATAATAAAACTGTAAAAAGTAAAAAGTAAAAACTAATTACTATTATTACAAATGGTAATTAAAATAAATTACAAACTAAAAATAAAAATAAAATTAAAATATTTTTAGAGAGAGAAACTCTCTCTTCATCAAAGAGATGAGAGAGAGAAAGGCACACGGAATTATGAAATTCGCGCATATTTATAGAAAATTTTTGTCTTCAGCGTCGCGACGCCGGTCAGCGTCGCGACGCTGGAATAGTAAGACGTGGCACGCTGAAAAGGCGACACATGGCATGGCGGCTGACTGTTCACGCGACACGTGGCAAGGCGGCTAAGAGTCAATTATTGTGATGACGTCATGCTGACGTGGTGATGACGTGGCGCTGACGTGGCGGAGACGCGTGTTGCAATTGTCGGCACAATAGGATTGCGACAAGTGGCGACACGTGTCACGCTGTGATTGGCTGATGCTGACGTGGCGTGTTGACTTGGTTGACCTTCTGACGTGGCTGATGACGAGGCATGACACATGGCGAAGTTGACTCGTTGACCGCTGACGTGGCTGATGACGATGCGACACGTGTCAAGTCTGAGTGTCGGCAGCATATGATGTTGACACGTGGCACGGCGCACGTTGGCAGATTGGATGTGATGGTGACACGTGGCACGGCGCATTTTAGCAAAGTCAAACTTCTCAAATTCTGACATTTTGACCTGGCGCACTTTAGCAGATTCGGCGCATGCTGGGCGTCGCGACGCGGAAGGTCTGGGCGGCGCGACGCTGGAAATTACCAAAATGCCATTTTTTCGCCAATTTTTCACTGTTTTACTCCAAATCACCTCCAGAATGTCCTGAAACTTATTTATCTACAAAATAAAACAAAACACATCAAAACATTCACAAAACTCAAGAAACTATACAAAATATTAGATTAAATGCGTGGGAAATAGTGATATAAATACCACTCATCACCCCCCTAAACCTAACATTTTGCTAGTCCTCGAGCAAAATACAGAATAAAATAACAGAATAAAATTTAACTAAGCCATTTTCGTAGGGATCACGGTTGCATTTAGCATATGCAACAAGCCTTTAAACCCCTAGGTGTCCCTAGTGGACGAGTTGTAGTCTCGTGAGGGTTTACAGCAATGATACCCACAAACATTTTACAAAAGTAAAAAGGCAGTAAAACTAATGCACACACAAAGCAAAAAGACAAGAGAAAAGAATAAAGAAGTTAGTGACTAATCAGGTGAAACTTCTACTACAAGTTACTAATTATTTTGTTTTATTTTAAATTACTGAATAAGTAAATTCTCCGATTATTTTTATCATTCTTCATATACACAGCCAACAAAATATTAATCAACTCATTTTTGCCCACAACAGTCATAAGTGCAGTTGATAAGAGAGTAATATTTTTGTCCTAAAGTTCTATCAGATTTCACACCTTTTTGTAGCAATGGAATAATTTTTCTGATTTTTCTGATTTTTTCTTTGATTTTCTGAATTTTGACTTTTTTATTTATATACAATACCTTCCGTCTATGTAGCGAGCTTTGGGTTGGTGACTCCCAAACCAGTTGGCTTTAGGGCACCAGGTGTTAAGACACCCCTATGGACTTAATTACTCAGACTTCAGATATATATATTTTGCAATATCTTTGATCCATGTAACGAGCTTTGGGCCAATGACTCCCAAACCAGTTGGTTTTAGGGAACTAGGTGTTAAAACACCCTTACAGACTTAATAACCCGGATCTTAGATACTTTATTTTTTTACATCAAATTTTTTTTTATTCCATAACTATTTATAGATGCTTCCTCCAATTAAACTAGAGCACGGAATATTACAACTTTTCAATTACAGCTCATGTCTGTATGTACTATGCATATTGATAATACTTGTCAAATGAGCATATGAAGATTCATTTTAGTCAGTATTAAGGAGAATTCACAAATTAAATAATTCAAAATGAAATAAACAAAAATTAACTTGTTTCGAAATAAATGGTTTGAAATACGTCTCAAGAGTGGAAACTCCTTACTCAGCTATTTCTTACCAATTTCACATTTTTAGTTAAAATAAAAACACAAAAATGCAAAATATTTTTGTAATTTTTTAAAATTTTTCAATTTTTTTGTATTTTTTCGAAAAATTTTGGACTAAAAATAAAAATAAAAATACAAACAAGTACTATTAACTATACCTCACCCCCAAACCTAAATGAGACATTGTCCCCAATGTCTTAAACAGTAGAAGAAGAGTTTAGAAAATAATACCTGATTAGTTGAAATTCTACAGGAAATTAAAGGTTAGATCCAGATTAATCGTCGCTTCTTACCTCGATCGTCCTCGGACCAATTTATCTTTGATATGATATGGTCAACTTTTGGTTCATAGCTATGAGTTGGTCAATTAGATCTGGAGCAGTTCTGGTAGTAAAAGGAGTTCTTTTAAAGGTTTTGACACGAACCCATTTCTTCGAGCATCATCAAGAAACACACAAAGAAAATCATAAAACCCATCAACGTTGTACAGTCCAAGCGGTTTCTGGTGTATGTTCAGGTTCGCCCAAGATCACACAATAAATATTTCCTCCAATGTGCCCAAGCCACCTGGCAAAGCAATAAAAGCATCAGAACGGTTAATCATTCTTCTACTACCAGTCGTTCAGACATACCTGGCACGATCATTCCTCTCCGTTTGTTGGTTCAATAAGATTTGCTTCTGCCAAGGGTTTTGGAATGATTCCCAAAACGTGACTGCCTCCTTCCTGTACGGCCTTTGAAACATCCCCATTAGTCTAAGATTACCTCCGCCATATATTAAGTGCATATTCCTTGCTGCTAAGACTCGACCCAATTCATGTGCTGCTTCTATGTATTGTGGTTTAGTACCAACAGTACTACCCGCAAAACACACAGATGTTTTCAACTCGTCTTCTTGAAGTGGTTTCCATTTTTTTTTTATGTATTTCTTTCTCAACTATGGATGCCTTCAAAAGTGCAATGACGGGCTGAATTTATAGTACCTAAAGGGGTGAATACAATAATAGCACAAGTTTCTTCCAGAGGACGATTGTTAGCTAAACAACAACAAAAGAAATCGTGAAAGGTCAAAAAGTCTGGATCCTGTCTACGAAAATAAAGATAATTACAACAAAAAAAAACGAATCAAAGTAATAATAAGGCAACGGAATTGTGTATGCAATACGCCACTCGCATAGTAATAAATTCATTAGGATGTGTCTCAAGACTTAATTCTTTACTCAGCCATCACAAATGAATTAGCTCTCTTCTTTTTGATTGACAAACACAATTCCTTCTGTATTAAAATGCTTCGTTTGTGCTTTCTCTACAAAAATAACACACAAAATTAAAAAGTTCACACTATGTATACACAAAAGAGTTTTAGAAGATAATACCTGGTCAGCTGAAATTTTACAGGAAAAATTACCGATAGGAAAAATTTATGTTCAATTTACGTTTTTTTTTTTTTTTTTTTTTTGCAAAACCATGTCTTTGCGAAGATAAATCCATAGGGACGCATCCCAAAAGCAGACTTCTTACTCGACCGTCTCTACTGGATCAACTTTGTATCTTCGTGATTTTGTCAAATTTTTATTTTGTAAAAATCCCGCTTGTTCTGGTTTGCTTTGTCCTGATAAATTCCATTTTTAATTTTTCCTGCAAAACTCACACATAAAATTAAAAAGTTCACACACAAAAATAAATAAATAAATTACAACAAATTGCATGGGTTGCCTCCCTGCTAGCGCTAAATTTTTCGTCTTCAGCCAGACGTGACTGAAATCCATCTGTTAAGGAGGTTTCAGTGTCGTTTTGGATGTCCTATTAAAGACAATCCCGTGAGCGTTGCTTTTGAGGGTCTCTTCCAACGGTAAAGTGGCAAAAAGAGTTTTGTCTTATTTATGCTCGTGCCACTTTTTTGCTCCTTATTGTTCCAGTGGTTCCTGCAAAGAAAGAAAGAAAATCAGTAGGTCTCGTATGATGCTTGACTTGGAATGGAAATTCCATTCTGTCAACTTCTGGTGGTGTTTCTTTGATCAGTACTCCCCAAAACAGCGATGTTTTTCCTGAATGCTCTGGAGCTTTAATAAGGTCAGACGTTGCTCTTCTATTTGCTCTGCTTCTTGCTCCACCTTTCTTCACACAGATGTATTTGAAAATTTCTGCATTTAGCTCTTCATCTGTCATCTGTGAAATACATGTTTCAAAATTGTCAACCTGAGGATGAAAAAAATGTCAGATTTTAGGTCTTCATCCTCTGATCTGGGTGAAATGATTGGCTCAGGTAGATCTTCTTCAAACATTTGTGCAATGGAATCTCCAAGATCTTCATTTTGAGGATACAGAATTTCATCCTCAATTTTTGATGCAGTTGGAACAATATTTCAGCTTCATCCTCGTCAGAATCTGAATAATAGAAATCAAATCGAGACTTTGCTCGGTTCGGGTTCCTGAACTGATACCTCTGGTTGTTGATACTGCTCAGCCTCCTCCTCTGTTAAGGTGTTATTGTGGATTTCTGGGTTCTCGAAGGCTTCATCAGTGTCATCTGAAACTGGTTCTTGAGGTATGATGTTCTGGTTTTCTGTTAATTGTCTGATCTGATCTGTCATTCTTTGTATGGATTCTGCGTTACTCTGGATTTGTGCATCAAATCGAGCTTCTTGTTCTTTGAACATGTGAATTAATTGATCTTCCTCGATGGTTCTGGTTCTTGATAAGGATCGAAGGAAGATGGTGGATAAGATGGAAAATGTGGCTCTGTGAAATGTGATGGCTCATCATACCATGAGGATCTGATAGTTCTGCCACCCTGAATTATGTTGTACTCGCAATAATCGCGGGTGGTTACCATTACATATGTCACCATCTTCCATTTCGTTCTGTTGAACAAAAGTAGTAGATTATTTGGTTCTGTCATCCAGTGATAATCATTGGGCTCAAAAACAGGCCTCAGAAACCGGACTGTTGCTCCCAGATTTGGGGTGTATCCTCTTGTAACGCTCGTAATTTTTCAATCTCCCAGTAGTGTTCCATTTTTTTAATAACCTGAAAACAAAAGAAATAAAAATTACAAAATAAAAGAAAGAAAATTAGATATAAGTAAATTAGATAGTTTCAAATTAACAACTCAAGAAAATAAGTCCCCGACAACGGCCGCCAAAAACGTTGACCGGCGTAAAAACACACAAGTATAACGCAAAGCGCTGACCGGCGTAAACACACACGTATAACGCAAGCGCACGTATCGTTCAAGTAGTATAAAAATATCGATCCCACGAGGACTTATTTCCTACTGTGTTATTAATTGTTGAATCTATTTAATTACAAATATCTAATTAAATGGATAAAGAGAGATTGTTTGTTTGTTTGGTTGAGTGTGGCTTTGCAAAATAAATAAATAAAAAGATAAAAGAAAATACTAAGGAAAATAACAAAAGACACAAAATTCTAGGGTTGTGATTTATTCCAATATCATTATAAAGATGAAGTGATTATTTTATAGTTAGGAAATACAATGATTTATTAACCTGGAACACGAAATTATGCGAAAGCATCTGTCGATGGTCAGACACAAATACCCAGTATAACCCAATTGAACCATATTCCTATGTCAACCACATTATCTGGATTCATTAAGATTAAGTTCCAATTTATGGCTACCCTCGCCCGACAGGTATATTCCTATCCTGTAAGGAAATCTATTAAAGGGTTTATCTATCCTCAAGGAAGATCGTGGGCTATTGAGTCTAAGGTTTTAAACTTAAAATCTCTATGTCTAGTTCATTTTAAGTTTACCTAATCAATTTTATTAGTGATCGGTTAATAAAAAGCATTAAGATTAAGACTCAATAAAATAAATCATTATATACCCAAACTATAATCTAACCCTTATAAACTGGTGATATTGAAAATCATCACAACCTTAGAAAAACTAACACATAATTATGACTAGTAAAAACATAAAATTAAAAAGACATAAAATAAAAATGCTAAAAAGTAAATTACAATAAAATAAAATGCTAAGTAAAAGGAATTACTTTTACTACTACTAATTTAGATATCTCCCATAAAATAATATATAAACTTGTGATATTATTTTAACCAACCGACCAGTCTGGCGGTATCCTGATTAAGTCCAATTAAGTCCAACCAGCCATATAGGCGGTAATATTTGTCCATAATCCAGCCATAAAGGCGGTACCAAAATAAATTTACCAACGACCAGTCTGGCGGTATCCTTGATTAATCAGGTTCAAACTAACAGAAAATAAATATACCAACCGACCAATATAGAGCGGTATGTATTCCTTTATTAATCAGAATTTTAAAGTGTAAATATATTTTTTTAAGGGAGATTAATCTAAATAGTAACAGTAAAAGAATTACCTTTCACCCTAGCTGGGAATTACTTTCTCATGATAGTAAAAAAACTGTAAAAAGTAAAAAGTAAAAATTAAATTACTATTATTACATAATGGTAATAAAAATAAATTACAAATAAATTAAAAAAACTAAAAATAAAGTAAAAATTTAGAGAGAGAAACTCTCTCTAGAGAGAGGAAATCAAGAGAGAGAGAGGTGTGAGGTTATATAAAATCTGAAAAATTCGCCATCTATTTATAGCAAAAGGTTTCACTGTTTGGTCACTGTTCGCGCGTCGCGCCGACGCAAAAGAGAATCGAGCGTGGCCTTTACTACTTTTGGTTGACGTGGCACGATGAGAATGCGACACGTGGCATGGCGGCTGACTGTTGAAGCGACACGTGGCAAGGCGGCTAGGCTAAGATTCAATTATTATGCTGACGTCATTGGTGACGTGTCACTGTTCATGACGTCATTGGTGACGTCACTCTGATGATGTGGAAGACAACGTGTGGCGACACGTGGGGCGGCGGCCGTCAGACGAATGAGAGGTTGACACGTGTCGCGCTGTGATTGGCTGATGATGACATGGCATGTTGACTCGGTTGACTTGCTGATGTGGCTGCTGATGTGGACGATGATGTGGCGACACGTAGGATGACACGTGGGTCGGTGGCCGTCCAAGCAATAGAATTTCGACACGTGGCACGGCGCATTTTAGCATCTCTGTTGTGATGGTGACACGTGGCACGGCGCACGTTAGCAAAGTCAACTTTTCTCAGATTCTGATTTTGTGGACCCGGCGCATGTTAGCAGATTCGGCGCACGCTGGGCGTCGCGACGCGGAAGGTCTGGGCGGCGCGACGCTGGAAGGAAATTACCAAAATGCCCTTTTTCGACCAATTTTCACTGTTTTACTCCAAATCACCTCCAGAATGTCCTGAAACTTTATTTATCTACAAAATAACACAAAACACATCAAAACATTCACAAAACTCAAGAAACTGTACAAAATATTAAGTTAAATGAGTGGGAAAATAGTGATATAAATACCACTCATCACACCCCCAACCTAACATTTTGCTAGTCCTCGAGCAAAATACAAATAAAATAACTGAATATAAAATTAACTAAGCCATTTTCGTAGGGATCACGGTTGCATTTAGCATATGCAACAAGCCTTTAAACCCCTAGGTGTCCCTAGTGGACGAGTGTAGTCTCGTGAGGGCTTACAGCAATGATACCCACAAACATTTTACAAAAGTAAAAAGGTTGTAAAAATAATGCACACAAAAGCAAAAAGACAAGAGAAAAGAGAATAAAGAAGTTAATAACTAATCAGGTG
>SKCR01037366.1:0-95202 GCA_019454045.1 Zanthoxylum bungeanum | reverse complement strand
TCCTTCTGGGGATATGCATTAAACAGTGCAATTCTTATTTTGAATAAGGTTCCGTCAAAGTCTGTACAGCAGACACCATATGAAATATTGACGGAAAGAAACCGAGTTTCTCATTCCTGAAGATTTGGGGATGCTGGGCATACGTCAAACGTGGAAGTACCAAACTTGAGCCCAAGTCGGATAAATGCCTATTCGTAGGATATCCTAGGGAAACCAAAGGATATTACTTCTATCACCCACGAGAGAACAAAGTATTTGTTGTTCTACATGCGGTTTTCCTTGAGAAGGAATTCCTAAATGCAGTGGTTAGTGGGAAGAAAGTAGAACTCGATGAAAATCGGATTGATACTGTTCCTGGCATAGAATCCTCAACGGAACAAGAACAGTTCATCCGGGATGAGACTGTACCATAATCTTCTATCACACAAGGACCGCGTAGGTCAGAGAGAGTCAGGATACAACCTGAGAGGTATGGGTTTCTGATCTCACCTCATGTAGATATTAATCTCATTGAGGATACTGAACCGGCTACGTATGAGGAAGCGATACAAGATATCGATTCCGCTTTATGGCAAGAAGCCATGAATTCTGAAATGGATTCCATGTACACCAGCCAAGTTTGGACACTGGTTGATGCACCAGAAGGCGTAAAGCCTATTAGATGTAAATGGGTCTTCAAGAGGAAGACCGACATGGATGGAAACATACAAACGTACAAAGCTAGGCTTGTAGCGAAAGGGTATCGTCAACGACATGGTGTCGATTACGACAAAACTTTTTCACCCGGTGCCATGATTAAATCCATTCGAATAAAGCTTGCTATTGCTGCATATTTCGATTATGAGATATGGCAGATGGACGTCAAAATTGATTTCCTTAACGGAAACCTTTTAGAGGATGTTTATATGCAACGGTCTGACGGTTTTGTCATACCAAGACTTGCAAACAAGGTTTGTAAGTTAAATCGATCCATTTATGGATTGAAGCAGCATCGCGTTCTTGGAACCAACGTTTTGATGAGATCATAAAAGATATGATTTCATTCAAATGAGGATGATCCTTGTTATATAAGAAGGTTAGTGGGAGCGCACTGACATTTATCATCCTTTATGTTGATGATGTATTGCTTATTGGCAATGACATTCCCATGTTAACATCGGTGAAAGCTTGGCTTTCATTAAAATTCTCCATGAAAGATCTGGGAGAAGCAGCCTTTATTCTAGGAATAAAGATCTACCGAGATAGATCTAGAAAGCTGCTTGGACTCTCCCAGAGCACGTACATTGACAAAGTGTTGAAGAGATTCAACATGGACCAGTCCAAGAGGGGACTGTTGCCTGTGTCACATGGTGTCTATCTATCTAAGGACATGTGTCCTAAAACTCAAGATGAGAGAGACACATGAGTCGGATACCGTTCGCCTCGGCAGTCGGATCGATCATGTATGCCATGATATGTACGCGACCTGATGTCTCGTATGCTTTGAGCATGTGTAGTCGTTATCAGGCCGATCCAGGTGAAGGTCACTGGATGGCAGTTAGAACATCCTTAAGTATCTTAGACAAACTAAGGATGCTTTCTTAATCTATGGAGATGGAGAACTTGAGGTAACTGGGTATACCGATGCAAGTTTCCAAACCGATAAAGACGACTACAAGTCGCAATCCGGGTACATATTTTGTTTGAATACGGAGCAGTGAGCTGGAATCTTCAAGCAAGATACTGTTGCCGATTCAACAACAAAGCGGAGTACATTGCTGCAGCCGAAGCAGCAAAGGAAGCATTTAGATCCGAAAATTCCTAATTGGATTATGAGTAGTTCCGTTAGCAGCTGACCCCGTTCCATTGTATTGTGACAATAACGGGGCTATAGCGCAGGCTAAGGAACCGCGGTCTCATCAATGATCCAAGCATGTTCTTTGATGTTTCCATCTCATACGTGAGATCATACATCGTGGCGATGTGAAGATCGAGAAGGTCGCATCTGATGACAACATTGCAGATCCGCTGACGAAAGCTATTACTCAGCAAAAGTTTGAGCGACATATACATAGTTCAGGTATTAGATGCTTGAGTGACTGGTATAGGCCAAGTGGGAGATTTTTGGACAGTTATTACCCATAGCGTCACTGTTTGTAAAAGACATTGTGTTTTTGTACTAAATTAACTATGTAGTAATGAAATTGCCTTTTACCATTTTGTAATTAATTTACTTTGATATAGAAATGTAGAAGTCCTTATGATTAGTTCCGGATTGAGATGATATGAGACAGTATCAATCCATAAAGGTTTAATCATTAAATATCCCTAGTCGTAGTATTATCGAGACTAGAATCGATAATGCGGAATAGACTAGTATTGCACTTGTGCGCGTTGTGAGGGCATAACGACACAGTTATCATATGTTTAAGTATGGATACTTATGCAAGTGTGATAGGAGGTTGTGTTTTAACGATGGTACGGAAAACAGCTTCGCTCTGGATAGACCCCGCGGAATCCCATGGGTAGTATGTATATATGTTTATGGGAGTCCGCTTCAGGTTAGGTGTATTTGGTCTTAACCTGAGACTTGCATCGCTAGTACTTGCAAAAATCGGTAAACTTTCATTTTGGTCGTCCAGGGCTTTAACAGGTTCTGTGTGCGCCTCTTCTAGGTTTATTGAGAATCATAGTGTATTGGATGTGATGTCAAGATGGAAGTATCACTTCAGACATATAGAGATGATGATCACGCATGGATTCAGAACTAGTCCTCTATAGTGTTGCAACTATCGAGATAATATGACAAGGTCATGATTATCCGATTCAAAGAGACTAGTTGCTTGATATCCGATATGTGTTTCGTACGGGGCAGACACTTTCCAGCCCCAGGCCTTGCACGTGACATCAGATACTGGATCGCTATATGAAATACTACGTATACTACGCCTGACATAGATTATATATTCCAGTAAGAATATTTCTAGAGAATTGGGTAGGCATGGTGCTTTGCTAGAAGCCAACCATGTCTTGTAAATTGATTAGCACGTGGTACGAGGTACTCACTTTATCGGATAGTCCGATAACCGGATTTACTGTCAACATATCCAGAGATCTCTTGGGTCGCTTCCAAAGATTCACCGATGACAGTTGACTTAAAATATAATTAATCTGGGATTAATTTGAGAGAGAAAATTAATCTGGGATTAATTGGGGCTTTATTTAATCTGGGATTTATTAATGTGTTCAGTAGAGAGAGAACGCTATTAATTTGGAATTAATCGGTAAAATAAATTTAATAGTTAAATTTGATTTTTCTATTTAATTTATTTAAATGGGCTAAAATTAATATATCGGATATATTAATACGAATTGGATTTCGGTACAAAAATTAAAGTCGGACTTTAATACGAACGAACGAGTTAATTTACAATTAATTCGTAAACGACGATCGTAATATATTTGCGAGGCATTGATAATTAATTAAATTAGATTTAATTATTTAACGACGGAAATTCTTTTAATTGGATTAAACTGAACCGAGCCGCGACAAATGTTCGTAAAGATATTTGAATTTTGAATTCAAATATGTGGGGCCCACTTCACATGTGTGGTAGGTGGTGGTAGTTGGCATTTATGCCAAGCCACCAACCACTCAACCACCTTGTTTTACCTTTTGTAAACCATTTACCAAACCTACCAAGTTTAGGGTAAAAGGGTGAAATAGTTTTACATAAAGGTGAATAACAAAAAGGAAAATCTCTACACTTGTTATACAACACATTATTCACAAGTTGAAAAATAAAAAAACCATAGTTCTTGGAGGCACTTGTGTTGGACAAAATGACCCATAGCGTCACTATTTGCACAGATCATTGTGTTGTTGTAGCAAATTAACTATGTGACAAGGAAATTGTACTCTCATCATTTGTGATTAGATCACCATAAATATATAAATGAAGAGAGGTCCCTATGATTAGTTCTGGACTGAGAATGATATGAGACAGTATCAGTCCCCGAATGATTAATCATTAAATATCCCTAGCCGTAGTATTATCGAGACTGGACATCGATAATGCGGAATAGGCTAGTATTGCACTTGGTGCGTTGTGAGGGCACAACGACATAGTTATCATATATATAAGTATTGGATACTTATGCAAGTGCGATAGGAGGTCGTGTTCACCGATGGTACGGGAAACAGCTTCGCTCTGGATAGACCCCTCGGAATCCCATTGGTATTATGACTATGTGTCTATGGGAGGCCGAAATCAAGGTAGGTGTGTATAGTCTTAACCTGAGACTTACATCGCTAATACTTACGATAATCGATAAACTTTGGTCTTGGTGGTACAGGCTTTAACCGGTTCTGCGTACACCACTTCTGGGTTTATCAGAGAGTCGTAGTGTATTGGGTGTGATGTCAAGACGGAAGTGTCACTTCAGTCATTATGGAGATGATGTCACGCAGGATACGGTACTAGTGCTCTTGAGTGTTGCGCAACCAATCGGGATATTGTGACCAGGTCATAACTATCCGATTATAGAGACTATGTTACCAGACATCCGATATGTGCTTCGGACGGGGCAGACACTTATCCAGCCCCAGCCCTAGCACGTGACTATCTGATACTGGGCCGATATGCACAATACATTAGTATACTACGCTTGATACAGATCTTTGATATTCTTAAAAATAGGATATGTCCGGAGAATTGGGAAGACTTGGTGCTTTGCTAGGAGTCGACCTTGTCTCGTAAATCGGTAGAACGTAGTACTTGGTACGTACGTGATTCGGATACTCCGACGACCGTATTTACTGCCAACTTATCCGGGGATCTCATGGGTCGCTTCCCGATAATCCACCGATGACGCACAACTCGCACTCTTGAATAATCTGGGATTATATAGAGAGAGAGAAAATTAATCTAGGATTAATTATGGAGATATTTTATCTAGGATATAAAAATATCGTCTAGAGAGAGATAACGATTAATTTGGAATTAATCGATTAAATTAATATATTCGATATATTAAACGAAATTAGATTTCGACGCAGAATTAAAATTAGATTTTAATTCGGGCGAACGAATTAATTTAGAATTAATTCGTTAGCGACGTCAATAATGAATTCGCTAGGCGTAATCATTTAATTACGACGTGACGAAAAATTGTTAATTTGGAATTAACGAACCCGAGCCCGGGTGTGGCGAGCGCATTCGTATTTCGAATTCGAGTGCGGCGATGCAAGTCGCATCAAGCGTCAAATCAATCGGTCGCATCAAGCGTCAAATCACTTGTCACTTTGAGTGATGTGACTTGACATCATGACACTTTAATAAAGTTGATATGAATAATGATGGACTTGACATAAAGTGTAAAAGCATTTTGGAGGGAAAAATTTTTGGTTTTGGCTCCAATATTCATTTGATTTTATTGATAAAGTTAAATGAAAATTGATTATTTTATTCTGGAAAATATATAATCAATTTTTGCTTTACATTTTATTAAGTCAACACTTTCTCTCTCTCATTTTCTCTCTTTCTCCTCACGCCCAAACTGAAAATACTCACTGGTTTTTGAAGCCATTTTGGCGTGAATAAAAGGGAAGCAAGAGTGGGTTTTCATGGTGAAAATTCAAGTGCTAGCACACTTACGAGTCTTGCGAAGGTGGTAGGGAGGTTCACCCATGAGCCGGGATCCGTCCAACGAAGCTAGGAGCTGCGTTTCTCATCTCAAAATTCTGTTTTGGAGGCAGTGGACTGCATGCAGTGGGCGTCCCTGGCAGTGAGCATTTTGGCTTCATTCGTCTTCAAATCGACTCAACCAACCAATGTAAGTATTCCGCTATCTTCGTTGGTGTATTCACGCATTGTTTTCATGTCTTGTTGATCTTGGGACCTAGATAATAACCAACAATGGCATCAAGAGCTATAGGTTCAAGCATGAAATTTTAGGGCTTAAAATTTGGGTAAATGTTTGTTGAGCATGATTTGAATAAATTGATTGTTTAAGTATGCTTATAACATGTTTAATTTCATTTTGGTTGGACCAATTGTGAAAAAATGATTTGGAATTATTTTCCCCAAATATTATACCTTGGCCGAATGCTTTATTGATTTTGGGTTCTTGGAAATTTTGTTTTTTGATTCATTAGATGAATTGGAATCATAAGGTTTGATGTTAATTTGAGGTCAATTGGATAGTACTTTGAATTGGACAAAAAACCCCAAAATCTTATGTTGGCCGAATGTAATGTGATTTTTTGGATTCTTGGAATTTTTGATTTTGATTAATTTGATGAGTTGAAATCATTAAGGATAATGTTAATTTGAAACTAATTGGATTGGATTTTGAATTGAACATAAATCCCCAAAAATTATCACTTGGCCGAATCTTCAAGCATGTTTGGAAATTTGGAATTTTTTCATTTTGATTCATTGGATGGGTTGTAATGATGTTGGATGATGTTAATTTGAAGTCAATTAGATTGAATTTTGAATTGAACATAAATCCCCAAATTGCTTGTGTTGGCCGAATGTGTATGCCCTTTAATGTCTTGGATTTTTTGATTTTATGAACATTGAATGTGTATGAAATCATTCAGGAAGTTAATTAGATGTCGATTGTGGAATTAGTTGGATTAAATTCAAATCGGAAAAAATTATACTTCCTTGGCCGAGACTTAGAAGCATGTAATGTGGGTTTGATTTTCATTAATGTGTTGGACATGTGATGATAATAATGAGTATGATTAATTGGACTAATTTAGTGTTTTAGAAATATTGATTTAGTTTATTAATCATGTAATACACTTTAGTTTAATTGAATATGAAATTGGATTTTGTATATTTAATTAATTGGGCCTAATTTTGGAAATTGGACTTTAATGTTGTATTTGGGCCTATTGGGCTTGATTTTATCAAGTTGGATTTCGGCCAAATGGATTGGATCCAATTGGGCCCAAAACCTTAACCATAAAGCCCAAATGCGACTAATGAACCTTTAAAGTTCAATTGGGCCTAATGGGCCAAGATTGGTTTATGGGCTTATGGGGTAAATCCCGTATTGGACTTTGGTTATCGGTTTGACCCGAGTTGACCAAAAGTCCACGCCTTAAGAAATCAATTAAAAGCCCATTGGACTTTAATTGAATTGACGTTGGACGTTAATCGGTCTTTGAGACGCGTACGATTAAATTTGAATTTAAATCGTAAAAGGTTTATTAAATAAAAGTGTAATATTTAATTTAGAATTGAATAGTGAATTAGTATTAAATACATGTTAAATTAGATTTAATGATGTAGTTTAATTTAATTCATGAATTCGTACTTTAAGTACTTATTCGCAAAAACGAGTTTGACTCGAACAAAATCAAATCGTTGTTTGAACATTGGATGATCACTTAATTATCAGATTAATTAATTTGATCGATTGATTGATAGCATGCTTATGTGTGTGAATACGTGGTTGTGTTGAATGAATAATGTATGTCGGATGGATATTAGTCGGGTGGGGCAATTTTAGAAATTGTTGTAATAAATTCGATTTATTAATTGGACCTGCGTGTCCAGCCTTATCACCTCTATTCTATTGTATTCTCTTCTCACCTATTCCCCTCTATGTAATGAGGTTTCTTTAGAAGTGTAGTGTAACGGGTAGAAGTAGTACAATTGCTAGCTTGAGTGAGAAAGGGAGAGATTTGATCTAGGATCAATGTGTTAAGTATCCATCCGCATATCATTATTATTTTATTTCATACTCGCTTTATTATGTATTTAGAATGCATGTTTAAGGGTGTATGATGATGAGACCTTAACAAAGATAATTAAATTGGTAGCCAATTTGCACGCGAAAAACCTTCGTTAAATATCAAGCGTTTATTTTCCTTCCATTGAGTGATTCTTACTCAAGATCCGAGATTGGCAGGGTTGTTGGCCAAAGTCAAGCCCTTGTCTGTCAAAGATGTGTTTTAATCACGAGGCTTTGTTCCATATCGGTGTCGTGTCCAAGTTGTGGTTTGTTGGCCAAAGTCAAGACCACTTCTTGTCCATTGACATTGATTACGAAGCTTCCATGTCAATGCGTCCGTGCTTGACTGGGATCACTAGGTTTGTTGTGCCAAAGCCAAGGCCTAGTTGATTCAGAGGAAAAAGGTTAGGGTATACATTCGATGTATAGACATATATAAGATATATGTTTGGACTTGGATGTCCACCTACTGGATCTAGGAGTTGGATGAGATCCAATTGATCTTCGAGATCTACCTAGTTAATTATCATACAATTTGTTGGCCAAAGTCAAGATTGTGTGATATTTAACGGGATCCTAGCCCACTAGGAAACACGGTTTCCGAGTACTCGACAGAGGGTTAGAGACTCGACGAAAAATAGTGGGAGGCAAGTATTGTTTGCAACATTTGTTCGAATACTCGCCATAACGCGCTCAAAAATATCACTCGTCATGTTAATCAAAAGTATTAGTTGGACTAATATTTTATGTTGTTTTAAAAATATATATAGTTGGACTATATACAAACTCATTCAATATATAGTTGATTTTATAATTGGATTATAGTAATCAATATAATTGAATTAAAATGATAGTTGATTTTATAATTAGATTATAGTAATCAATATTAAAATTATAGTTGATTAAATAATTGGATTATTGTAATCATTATAATAAAGTACCTTATTAAAATTGATTAAATAGTTGGACTATTGAAATCAAGAAAGAATTGAAAAGTTGGATATTTAAAATATAATCTGGGATTAAATATTTTAAATGATTTAATTTTCAAATTGGGAATAAAATAATAGTTAATTTATTTGATAAAATAACTTATTATGACTAAGCCCATAATTAAGCAAATAAGTAGAGCATAAAATCTTTGGAAGATTTATGTGATGATGACTTTAGTGCTTAATTAATATACTTATCATAAATCTATCTTTAGATTTAAAAGTATTAAATTGCAATTAATAATTCTTAAAGAATTGATTTGACTATTCTAGAGGTGAAAAGTCAAAGTTTGCAATTGGGCGTGTTGCACAAGGTGCACATCGTTTCGATATTTCGAACCCAAGGCTTGGCCAAAATTGTGTGAAATATTGAAAAGATAATTGACATATCCCAAAGTGACTACCATTTGGATATGGAAGACACGAAGGAATTAAAGAAAGGGCGAGGCTCTGACTTTAAAAATATTTGTCAAAGTTATGTTCACTACTAGTATTGAAATTAGATTTTAAATACTTAGTGTGGTACATAAAATATATGTATTGATGTTCAGAATCTGCTATGAGTTGGATACTGACTTCAAACCGAGATTTCTCTGCAATCGGAAACGGGACGAAAGTCGCTGTTTCGACCGTAGATACCTAAGTTTAGGAACTGCCCTTTGGGTATGTACTTAAATTAGGAACTGTTATAATGTAACTAGTTTGACTAGAGACATTATCTCTATATCAGTGTTTAATCCATTGCGGATAAAACCTTTATATTCTAGAACACTAAGTGTTTTATTATATAAAGATGATACTGAGATAAATACATTAGATGTAAATAACCATTATATTTTGAATATAAATAAAATCTCAAACATATAAAATGACAAATAAATAGCTCAAATTGATTTGATCAATAGAGACTTATTTGTGGCATTGTTGTCTGGGACACAATTGAACAAGACTCGTATATCCACACTTTTGAAGAGTGGGTACTAGGACTGATTTGACTATTCAAATAAGGTCTGCGAATCTAGTTTATTAGGTAAAGTACCTAAAATACTATTTACTTGGTAATAGTATAAGGGCCACCGATCCGTTAGCCCTATTCATGATGAAGTTAGTGGGCCCATATCTAGCTAGGCTAGATGTGAACCATAAACAGATCGGCTATAGTATTATCCGCCTCGGTAAGACCGTAATGAAAATACTTAAGCAGTAAGTTTCATACATACATGAAATAGTACGGTATTCTTTCAAATGAGGACTCCTCCCGAGACACGTCAGTTAGACGGTGTGTCCGAACTAAAACCGAATTTGTTGGACATGATAAGGTTTATCACGAGTCGCTCTGAGCTACTATCTCCTTCAACCAGATATGTATTAACAGTGCAAAACTTATTTAGAATAAGGTTCCATACAATCTGTTTGACAGATGTCATATAGGATATGAACAGGAAAGAAACGGGGTTTCTCATTCCTGAAATTGGGTATGCCAGGCATAACGTTTGGATGATGCCAAACTAAAGACCCAAATTGGATAAGTGCCAATATAGGTTATCCTAAGGGAAACCATAAGTATAGTACTTATAAATCTCACATGAGAACAATGTGATTGTTGCTCACCATGCGGTTTTTCCTGAGAGGAATACCAATATACAGTGGTCAGTGGGAGGATAGTGATACTCGATGAAAATCGGAGTAATACTGTTCAGGCACGAAGTCCTTAATGGAACACAAATAGTTCATCTATGATGAATCTATACCATTAATCTTCAAATACACAAGAAATTTGTAGATCGGATAGAGTCAAAAAAAAAAACAACCTAGTGTATGGGTTTCTGATCTTACCTCATTAAGATGTCAATCTTATGAAGGTGTACCATCTGACTACGTTTTGAGGAAGTGATACAGGTATCGACTCCCTATTATGGCAAAGTTGCCATGAGTCTGAAATGGATTCCATGTATAACAACTATTTTGGATACTAGTTGTTGTACCACAGGCATGTGCCTATTGGTACATAAACGTCTTCAAGGAAGACATACATGGAAGGCAAATACCAAGTACAACGCTGGGGTTTTGATCGAAGGTATCGTTATCAACATTGTGTTAATAACGGTTCAACCTTTTTACCTGTTGCCATGGTAAATCCATTTTGAAGAGCTTGTTGATAACTGCGTATTTCATTTATGAAATGTGTCAGTTGCAGATCAAAATCGCTTTCCTGAAAAAGGAACCTTTGGAGGATGCTTACAACATCCTGACAATTTTGTATAACTGACAAACAGGTTTTGGGGTTATAAGATCCATGTTTGGATTGAAGCAAGCATAAGGTTCTTGGAACTGACGTTTTGAAATAATCATAATGGCTTATGATTTGACTCAAAACGAAATAATTCTTGTGTATATATGGAGGTTAGTGGCGAGGCACTGACACGAAATTCCCATAAAGCATTAATGAAAGCTTGGCTTTCATAGATATTCTTCCAATAGAAATTCTCCGAGAATTCTGGGGTAGTGGAGTAACAACCTTTATTCAAGGAATAAAGATTTACTGGGATAGATTTGGAGTTGTTAATACTCTCTGGGAAATTGTACATTTAAAATGTACTTGATAGGGTGTCTCATACGCTTCGAGCATACGGAGTCACGATCTGGTTAATCTTAGTGATAATCACTAGATTAAAGATTAAGAACATCTGTTAGTATCTGAGAGAACTAAAGATGTTGTCTTAAACTATGAAGGAAAACTTGAAGTGACTGGGATCACTGCTGCAAGTTTCCAAACAATTAATTACTGAGGTACTAAAAGTTTGAATAACGGGACAGTGAGCTGAAATATTCCGAGCAGATAACTGTTGCCGAATAAACAACAAATGCGGATTATTGCTGCAGCTGAGGCAGCAATAGAAGCCATTTGGAGCGAAATAAATCTAATTAGATTAGATATAGTTTCTTTTAGCAGCTAAGCTAGGCGTCAGCACAGGCTAAGGAATTAAAGGTCTCATCGACGATCCAGATATATACTTCTATATCATCTGATTCGTTCGGATCATACATCGTGGCGATGTGATGATCGTGTAAATCGCGTCAGACGATAATCAACACAAATCCGCTGACGAAAACCTTTCCTCTCGGCAATTTGAGCGAACCGTACATAGTTCGGGTGTAGGCACTGAGTGACTCGCTATGTGCCAAGTGGGAGATTGTTGGACAAAATGACCCATAGCGTCACTATTTGCACAGATCATTGTGTTGTTGTAGCAAATTAACTATGTGACAAGAAATTATACTCTCATCATTTGTGATTAGATCACCATAAATATATAAATGAAGAGAGGTCCCTATGATTAGTTCCTGGACTGAGAATGATATGAGACAGTATCAGTCCCCGAATGATTAATCATTAAATATCCCTAGCCGTTGTATTATCGAGACTGGACATCAATAATGCGGAATAGGCTAGTATTGCACTTGTGTGCGTTGTGAGGGCACAACGACATAGTTCTCATATATAAAGTATTGGATACTTATGCAAGTGCGATAGGAGGTCGTGTTTCACCGATGGTACGGGAAACAGCTTCGCTCTGGATAGACCCCCTCGAATCCCATTGGTATTATGACTATGTGTCTATGGGAGGCCGAAATCAAGGTAGGTGTGTATAGTCTTAACCTGAGACTTACATCGCTAATACTTACGATAATCGATAAACTTTGGTCTTGGTGGTACAGGCTTTAACCGGTTCTGAGTACACCACTTCTGGGTTATCAGAGAGTCGTAGTGTATTGGGTGTGATGTCAAGACGGAAGTGTCACTTCAGTCATTATGGAGATGATGTCACGCAGGATACGGTACTAGTGCTCTTGAGTGTTGCGCAACCAATCGGGATATTGTGACCAGGTCATAACTATCCGATTATAGAGACTATGTTACCAGACATCCGATATGTGCTTCGGACGGGGCAGACACTTATCCAGCCCCAGCCCTAGCACGTGACTATCTGATACTGGGCCGATATGCACAATACATTAGTATACTACGCTTGATACAGATCTTTGATATTCTTAAAAGGATATGTCCGGAGAATTGGAAGACTTGGTGCTTTGCTAGGAGTCGACCTTGTCTCGTAATCGGTAGAACGTAGTACTTGGTACGTACGTGATTCGGATACACCGACGACCGTATTTACTGCCAACTTATCCGGGGATCTCATGGGTCGCTTCCCGAATAATCCACCGATGACGCACAACTCGCACTCTTGAATAATCTGGGATTATATAGAAGAGGAGAACATTAATCTAGGATTAATTATGGAGATATTTTATCTAGGATAAAAATATCGTTTAGAGAGAGATAACGATTATTTAGGAATAATCGATTAAATTAATATATTCGATATATTAAACGAAATTAGATTCGACGCAGAATTAAAATTAGATTTTAATTCGGGCGAACGAATTAATTTAGAATTAATTCGTTAGCGACATGAATAATGAATTCGCTAGGCGTAATCATTTAATTACGACGCGACGGAAAAATCGTTAATTTGGAATTAACGAACCCGAGCCCGGGTGTGATTGCGAGCGCATTCGTATTTCGAATTCGAGTGCGGCGACGCAAGTCGCATCAAGCGTCAAATCAATCGGTCGCATCAAGCGTCAAATCACTTGTCACTTTGAGTGATGTGACTTGACATCATGACACTTTATTAAAGGTGATATGAATATGATGGACTTGACATAAAGTGTAAAAGCATTTTGGAGGGAAAAACTTTTTGGTTTTGGCTCCAATATTCATTTGATTTTATTTGATAAAGTTAAATGAAAATTGATTATTTTATTCTTGAAAATATATAATCATTTTTTGCTTTACATTTTATTAAGTCAACACTTTCTTCTCTCTCATTTTTCTCTCCTTCTCCTCACGCCCAAACTGAAAATACTCACTGGTTTTTGAAGCCATTTTGGCGTGAATAAAAGGGAAGCAAGAGTGGGTTTTCATGGTGAAAATTCAAGTGCTAGCACACTTACGAGTCTTGCGAAGGTGGTAGGGAGGTTCACCCATGAGCCGGGATCCGTCAACGAAGCTAGGAGCTGCGTGTTTCTCATCTCAAAATTTGTTTTTGGAGGCAGTGGACTGCATGCAGTGGGCGTCCTGGCAGTGAGCATTTTGGCTTCATTCGTCTTCAAATCGACTCAACCAACCAATGTAAGTATTCCGCTATCTTCGTTGTGTATTCACGCATTGTTTTCATGTCTTGTTTGATCTTGGGACCTAGATAATAACCAACAACTTGGGCGTGAGCATTGGGCTTCTCTTCACTGGATTTTGTTCATCAATCAACAGCTAGCACTTAAGCAAGTCAACAAAGGTGATAGGGAACATATCAAAAGCTTGGAATCATCAAAAGGTTGGATCTTGGAGATCATCCTCTCAAAATTTTAAAGCTCTATCCACTCATTGTAAGTTTATTCCGCACCTTATAATGATCATATGAAATGCTTTTTTCATGCTTATTAGATCCTATGAATGTTCTAGGAACACTAACACTATGTATATGTCGCTCAAACTTTTGCTGAGGAATCACTTTCGTCAACGGATCTGCGATGTTGTCATCTGATGCGACCTTCTCGACCTTCACATCGCCACGATGTATGATCTCTCGAATCAGATGGAAACGTCGAAGAACATGCTTGGATCGTTGATGAGACCGTGGTTCCCTAGCCTGTGTTATAGCCCCGTTATTGTCACAATACAATGGAACGGGCTCAGCTGCTAACGGAACTACTCCTAATCCAATTAGGAATTTTCGGATCAAAACTGCTTCCTTTTGCTGCTTCAGCTGCAGCATGTACTCTACTCCACTTCTGTTGTTGAATCGGCAACAGTCTCTTGCTTGGATGATTTCCAGCTCACTGCTCCGTTGCTCTATTCAAACAAAAAATGTACCCAGATTGTGACTTGCAGTCGTCTTTGTCGTTTGGAAACTTGCATCGGTATACCCAGTTACCTCAAGTTCTCCATCTACATAGATTAGAAAGTATCCTTTGTTCGTCTAAGATACTTTAGGATATTCTTAACCGCCGTCCAGTGACCTTCACCTGGATCGGCCTGATAGTGACTAATACACATGCTCAAAGCATATTAGACATCAGGTCGTGTACATATCATGTCATACATGATCGATCCAACTTGCCGAGGCGAATGGTATCTGATTCATGTTTCTCTCTCATCTTGAGTTTAGGACAACTTCCTTAGATAGATAGACGCCAGTGACACTGGCACAATCTCTTTGGACTGATTCATGTTGATCTCTTCAACACTTTGTCAATATATGTACTCTGGGAGAGTCCAAGCAGCTTTCTAGATCTATCCCGATAGATCTTTATTCCCAGAATAAAGGTTGCTTCTCCAGATCTTTCATGGAGAATTTCAATGAAAGTCAAGCTTTCACCGACTTAGCATGGGAATGGTCATTGCCTAATCAGCAATACATCGTCAACATAAAGGACAATAAAGTCAATGCTCTCCTCACTAACCTTCTTGTATACAAAGGATCATCTTGTTTTGAATGAATTATATTCTTTTATGATCTCTCAAAAATTTGGTTCCATGACCGGGATCTTTTTCAGTCCATAATGGACCGATTTAACTTACAAACTTTGTTTGAAGTCGGCACGATAAACCGTCAGGCTGTTGCAATAAACATCCTCCGAAAGGTTTCCATTAAGGAAAGCGTTTTAACGTCCCTCTTCATATCTCGTAATCGAAATATGCAGATTGCAAGCATTATCCGAATGGATTTAATCGGCAACGGGTTAAAAGTTTCGTCGTAATAGACACCATGTCGTTGACAATACCCCTTCCTACAGCCTACTTTGTACGTTTTACGTTGCCATCCATGTCAGTCTTCTTTTTCTTGAGACTCCCTTTGCATCCGATAGGCTTTACGCCTTCGGGTGCTCACCGTGTCCAAACTTGTTGGTGTACTGGAATCCTTCTGTTGGACAAAATGACCCATAGCGTCACTATTTGCACAGATCATTGTGTTGTGTGTAGCAAATTAACTATGTGACAAGGAAATTGCACTCTCATCATTTGTGATTAGATCACCATAGATATATAAATGAAGAGAGGTCCCTATGATTAGTTCCTGGATTGAGATGATATGAGACAGTATCAGTCCACGAAGGATTAATCATTAAATATCCCTAGCCGTAGTATTATCGAGACTGGACATCGATAATGCGGAATAGGCTAGTATTGCACTTGTGCGCGTTTGTGAGGGCACAACGGCATAGTTCTCATATATATAAGTATTGGATACTTATGCAAGTGCGATAGGAGGTCGTGTTTCACCGATGGTACGGGAAACAGCTTCGCTCTGGATAGACCCCTCGGAATCCCATTGGTATTATGACTATGTGTCTATGGGAGGCCGAAATCAAGGTAGGTGTGTATAGTCTTAACCTGAGACTTGCATCGCTAATACTTACGATAATCGATAAACTTTGGTCTTGGTGGTAGGGGCTTTAACCGGGTTCTGTGTACACCACTTCTGGGTTTATCAGAGAGTCGTAGTGTATTGGGTGTGATGTCAAGATGGAAGTGTCACTTCAGTCATTTGGAGATGATGTCACGCAGGATACGGTACTAGTGCTCTTGAGTGTTGCGCAACCAATCGGGATATTGTGACCAGGTCATGTATATCCGATTATAGAGACTATGTTACCAGACATCCGACATGTGTTTCGGACGGGGAGACACTTATCCACCCCAGCCCTAGCACGTGATTATCCGATACTGGGCCAATATCACAATACTACGGTACTACGTATACTACGCTTGATACAGATCTATATATTCCTGTAAGAATATTTCTGGAGAATTGGGTAGGCATGGCGCTTTGCTAGAAGCCAACCTTGTCTTGTAAATCGATATAAACGTAGTACGAGGTACTTACGTGTTCGGACAGTCCGACGATCGTATTTACTGCCAACATATCCGGAGATCTCATGGGTCGCTTCCTGAAGATTCACCGATGACGTATGACTCGCACTTTGATTAATCTGGGATTAATTAGAAAGAAGAGATAGAATTAATCTGGGATTAATTCGATGAGAGAGAAAATTAATCTGGGATTAATTGCGGAGATATTTTATCTGGGATAAAATATTAATTAAAGAGAGAGAACGATTAATTTGGAATTAATCGATAAATTAATATATTCGATATATTAATCGAAATTGGATTTCGACGCGGAATTAAAATTAGATTTTAATTCGGGCGAACGAATTAATTTAGAATTAATTCGTTAGCGACGTGAATAGTGAATTCGCTAGGCGTAATCATTTAATTACGACGCGACGGAAAATTCGTTAATTTGGAATTAGCGAACCCGAGCCCGAGAGTGATTGCGAGCGCATTCGCATTTCGAATTCGAGCGCGGCACGCAAGTCACATCAAGCGTCAAATCGCTAGTCGCGTCAATCGTCAAATCAATTGTCACTTTGAGTGATGTGACTTGACATATGTCACTTTATTAAAGTGAATAATGTGATATGAAAAGTGATGTGAAACTTAAAGTTATAAAAAAAGTATGGAATTGAAAAGGTTTGAATATATATATTGTTTTTATTTTTTTGGAAAATAAAGAATAAATATAAATTGCTTTTTTTCTTTTCACTTTTTTTACAAAACACATAAATCTGTCCTCCTCTCTCCACAAGAACAGTAAACACACGATCTCCCTTCCTCTTTTCCCTCTTCTCTTCTCTTCTCCTCTCACGGCATGGTGCCGATTTCTTCTCCTTTTTCTGGTCAACCGAAACTTGAGAAGCAAATGAAGATGAACAAGTGCTAGCACACCTTGAGTTGTATATAGGTGATAGGGAACGAAATCTTTGAGCATGGAAGCTTGAAGCTTTGAGCTTCAATGGAGTCTCACATGGCCGAACATGGAGGAAGCCAAGATGATCAAAACCGCACAGCCCACTGTCAAGGAAGCTATTGCCGAGACTTGGAGGGAGCCAATCGCACCTTGTTCTTCAAACATCAAAAACCGAATTCAATGTGAGTTGATTCCGCCACCTCCTTTGATGTGTTCATATGTGTTTTTTATGCATTGTTTGTGATCTTGTGGACTTGATTAAACTCCAACATTGGTATCTAGAGCCATTGATGCATGAAATCCGAAATTAGGGTTCTTGGCAAATTTGGGGCTTTTTGATTTTGGCTTGATTCTGACAAATTGATTGTGTAAGAATGCTTATATATGATCTAATTTGAGATATATGTAATCAATTTGACAAAAAAAATCATTGGATTGATTTTCCCCAATTTGCAAATTTTGGTAGAAACTTTAATTTGGGTAAACTCGATTTAGGCATGATTTGGTTGAATTGTTTGATGCATTATGCTTGAATGAGGTTGAATTGAAGTTGTGCATGATCAATTTCAAGAAAATGGATTAGATCAATTTTCCCCAATTCTTAGGTTGAATATGAAACTTGAATTGGGTAAAATGTGTTTAAGCATGTTTTAATTGCATTGGATGTTTAAGTATGCTTAGAACATGTTTAATTGAGATTGTGTGTGGTCAATTTCATGAAATTGGATTGGATTCATTTTTCCCCAAATTGGAGGCTTGGCCGAAAATTGGAAGAACCTAATGTCTTGGTAATTTTGTTTTGTTTGATCATTGGATGACTTAAAACAATTGGTTAATGTTGTTTTGAAGTTCAATTGGATTGAATTTTGATTTGGAACATTTTTCCCTTTTAAAGTGGCTTGGCCGATTTTAAAGAACATGAAATTCTTTGTGATTTTGTTGTTTTAATTCATTGGATGAATTGAATTGATTTGGGAAATTAAGATTGTGGACTCAATTGGATTGAAACCGAATCGAATTGAAAAACCCCTAATTGCCGAGACTTGAAAGCATGTTAATTGGGTTTGATTTTAATTGAATTGTGTTGGACACTATTTGGTTGTTAAAGTGCATGATTAATTAGGCTAATTGATATTTTAGAAATGTTAATTGGGTAATTGATTGTGTATTACACTTAGGTTAATTAATTGTGAAATTTGGAATTTTATAAGTTAATTAATTTGGGCTTGATTTTGGAAATTGGGCTTGTTGGGTTGTAATTGGGCTTTTGGGCTTTGTTGTAACAAAGTTGGGTTTAGGCAAAATTGGTTGGATCCAATTAGGCCCAAAACCGAATCCAAAAGGTCCAATTATGACTTAATGGACCTTAATTATTTAATTGGGCCTAATGGGCCAAAATTAATTTAAAGGCTTATGGGGTAACTCCCGGATTGGATTTTGGTTGTTCGGTTTGACCCGAGTTGACCAAAAGTCCACGCCTGTAGAAATTAATTAAAAGCCCATTGGACTTTAATTAAATAAAACATTAGATGTTAATCGGGCTTTGAGACCCGTTGCGATTAAATTTGGAATTTAAGTCGTAAAGGTTCGTTAATAAAAGTGTAATATTTAATTTAGAATTAAATAATGAATTAGAATTAAATACGTATTAAATTGGATTTAATTATGTAATTTAATTTAATTCGTAGAAATTGTACTTTGAGTACGTGTTTGCAATACGAGTTTGACTCGAACAAATCAAATCTTTGTTTGAACATTGGATGATCACTAATAATCAAGATTAATTAATTTGATTGATTGATTGATAACATGCTTGTATGAATACATGGTTGTGATGTTTGAATAATGTATATCGGATGGATATTAGTCGGGTTGGGCGATTTTGGAAATTGTAATAAATTTGATTTATTAAATTGGACCTGCGTGTCCAGCCTTATCTCCTATTTCTTTGTATTCTCTTCTCACCTATTCCCCTCCATGTAAAAGAGGTTTCTTTAGAAGTGTAGTGTAACGGGTAGAAGTAATACAAGTGCTAGCGGGAGAGAGAAAGTGAGAGATTTGATCTAGGATCAATGTAAAATATCCATCCGCATATCATTATTATTTTATTTCATACTCGCTTTATTATGTGTTTAGAATGCATGCTTAAGGGTGTATGATGATGAGACCTTAACAAAGATAATTAAATTGGTAGCCAATTTGCACGCGAAAAACCCTCGTTAAATATCATGCGTTTTTCCTTCCATTGAGTGATTCTTACTCAAGATCCGAGATGGCAGGGGTTTGTTGGCCAAAGTCAAGCCCTTGTCCATCAAAGATGTGTTTTAATCACGAGGCTTTGTTCCATATCGGTGTCTTGTCCAAGTTGTGGTTTTGTTGGCCAAAGTCAAGACCACTTCTTGTCCATTGACATTGATTACGAAGCTTCCATGTCAATGGGTCCGCGCTTGACTGGAATCATTAGGTTTGTTGTGCCAAAGCCAAGGCCTAGTTGATTCAGAGGAAATAGGTTAGGGATACATTCGATGTATAGGCATATATAAGATATGTTTGGGACTTGGATGTCCACCTACTGGATCTAGGAGTTGGATGAGATCCAATTGATCTTCGAGATCTACCTAGTTAATTATCATACAATTTGTTGGCCAAAGTCAAGATTGTGTGATATTTAACGGGATCCTAGCCCACTAGGAAACACGGTTTCCCGAGTACTCGACAGAGGGTTAGAGGCTCGACGAAAAATAGTGGGAGGCAAGTATTGAATTTGCAACATTCGTTCGAATACTCGCTAAACACGCTCATTTTATTTTATTTCGTCATTAGATTAAATATTAGTTAGACTAATATTTAAATTGTTGTTTTAATAAACAGTTGGACTGTATTATACTTGATTATATAAATTGGATTATATTAATCAATATATTTGAATTAATTAATTTCAGTTTACAGTTGATTTTATAATTGGATTATAGTAATCAATGTAATTGAGGTTAATTAATTTGGATTATATTTGATTATATAGTTGGACTATTATAATCATTATAATATATAAAGTACCACTAATCGTTGATTAAATAGTTGGACTATTGTAATCAAGATAAAAATTGAAAAGTTGGATATTTAAAATATAATCTAGGATTAAAATATTTTAAATGATTTAATTTTCAAATTGGGAATAAATAATAGGTTACTTTATTTGATAAAATAACTTATTATACCTTACGCCCAAATTAAGCAAATAGTAGAGCATAAAATCTTTGGAAGATTTATGTGATGATGACTTTAATGCTTAATTAATATACTTATAATAAATCTATCTTTAGATTTAAAAGTATTAAAATTGCAATTAATAATTCTTGGAGAATTAATTGACTATTCTAGTGGAGAAAAGTCAAAGTTTGCAATTGGGCATGTTGCACGAGGTGCACATCGTTTCGATATTCCAAAACCCAAGGCTTGGCCTAAGGTTCCTAAAATATTGAAAAGGATAATTGACATATCCCAAAGTGACTACCATTTGGATATGGAAGACACGAAGGAATTAAAGAAAGGGCGAGGCTCTAACTTTAAAAATTTTTGTCTTAGTTATGTTCACAGCTAGTATTGAAATTAGATTTTAAATACTTAGTGTGGTACATAATATATATGTATTGATATTCAGAATCTGCTTTGAGCAGGATACTGACTTCAAGCTGAGATTCCTCTGCGAATCGGAAACGGGACGAAAGTCGCTGTTTCGACCGTAGATACCTAAGTTTAGGAACTAACCTGGGGTGTGTACTTAAATTAGGAACTGTTATAATGTAACTAGTTTGACTAGAAACATTATCTCTTTATCAGTGTTTAACCGTTGCGGATGAACCTTTATATCTAAAACACTAAGTGTTTTATTATATAAAGATGATACTGAGATAAATACATTAGATGTAAATAACAGAATTTATATTTTGAATATAATAAAATCTCAAACATATAAATGACAAATAAATAGCTCAAATTGATTTGATCAATAGAGACTTATTTATGGTATTGTTGTCTAGGACACAATTAAACGAGACATGTCAGTTAGACGGTGTGTCCGAACTAAAACCGAATTTTGTTGGACATGATAAGGTTTATCACGAGTCGCTCTGAGCTATCATTTCCTTCAAACAGGATATGTATTAACAGTGCAAAACTTATTTAGAATAAGGTTCCATATTAATTCTGTTTGACAGATATCATATAGGATGTGAACAGGAAAGAAACGAGGTTTCTCATTCCTGATAATTTGGGTATGCCAGGCATAAAGTTTGGATGATACCAAACTAAGAACCCAAATTGGATTAGTGCCAATATAGGTTATCCTAAGGGAAACCATAAGTATAGTACTTATAAATCTCACATGAGAACAATGTGATTGTTGCTCACCATGCGGTTTTTCCTGAGAGGAATACCGATATGCAGTGGTCAGTGGGAGGATAGTGATACTCGATGAAAATCGGAGTAATACTATTCAAGGCACGAAGTCCTTAATGGAACACAAATAGTTCATCTATGACTCCATTAATCTTCAAATACACAAGAAACCGCGTAGATCAGAGAGAGTCAGAAAACAACCTGGGTATGGGTTTCTGATCTCACCTCATAAGATCTTAATCTTTTAAGGTACACCACTGATTATGTATGAGGTAGTGATACAAGGTATCGACTCCCTATTATGGCAAAGTGCCATGAATCGAAAATGGATTCCATGTTTAACAACTATTTTGGATACTAGTTGTTGTACCACGAGGCATTGTGCCTATGGTACATTAAACGTCTTCAAGGAAGACATACATGGTGGCAACATACCAACGTACAAAGCTGGGCTTTTGACGGAAAGGTATCGTTATCAACATTGTGTTAATAACGGTTCAACCTTTTACCTGTTGCCATGGTAAATCCATTTTGAAGATGCTTGTTGATAACTGTATATTTCATTTGTGAAATATGTCAGTTATAAATCAAAATCGCTTTCCTGAAAAGGAAACCTTTGGAGAATGTTTACAACATTCTGACGATTTTGTATAACCGACAAACAAGGTTTGCGGATTATTCAATCCATGTTTGGATTGAAGCAAGCATAGGGTTCTTGGAACTGACGTTTTGAAATAATCATAATGGTTTATGATTTAACTCAAAACGAAATAATTCTTGTGTATATAAGGAGGTTAGTGGGAGAGGGCACTGACAATGAAATTCCCATAAAACAATTGGTGAAAGCTTGGCTTTCATATAAATAGAATTCTCTCCGTAGAATTCTGGGGAGTAACAACCTTTATTCAAGGAATAAAGATCTACTGGGCTAGATTTGGAGTTGGTAACACTCTCTGAGAAATTGTACATTTAAAATGTACTTGTATTGGTGTCTCATACGCTTCGAGCATATGGAGTCACAATCGGGTCAATCCAAGTGATAGTCACTGGATTGAAGATTAAGAACATCTGTTAGTATCTGAGAGAACTAAAGATGTTGTCTTAAACTATGGAGAAGGAGAACTTGAAGTGACTGGGATCACTGCTGCAAGTTTCCAAACAATTAAATATACTGCGGTACTATAAAGTTGAATAACTGGGACAGTGAGCTGGAAATCTTCCTAGCAAGATAACTGTTGCCGAATAAACAACAAATGCGGATTATTGCTGCAGCTGAGGCAGCAATAGAAGCCATTTGGATCGATAATAAATCTAATTAGATTAGATATAGTTCTGTTAGCAGCTGAGCTAGGCGTCAGCACAGGCTAAAGAATTAAAGGTCTCATCGACGATCCAGATATATACTTCTATATCATCTGATTCGTTCGGATCATACATCGTGGCGATGTGATGATCGTGTAAATCTCGCGTCAGACGATAATTAAGCAAATCCGCTGACGAAAACCTTTCCTCAGCAATTTGAGCGAACCGTACATAGTTCAGGTGTAGGACACTTGAGTGACTGGCTATGTGCCAAGTGGGAGATTGTTGGACAAAATGACCCATAGCGTCACTATTTGCACAGATCATTGTGTTGTTGTAGCAAATTAACTATGTGACAAGGAAATTGCACTCTCATCATTTGTGATTAGATCACCATAGATATATAAATGAAGAGAGGTCCCTATGATTAGTTCCTGGATTGAGATGATATGAGACAGTATCAGTCCACGAAGGATTAATCATTAAATATCCCTAGCCGTAGTATTATCGAGACTGGACATCGATAATGCGGAATAGGCTAGTATTGCACTTGTGCGCGTTTGTGAGGGCACAACGGCATAGTTCTCATATATATAAGTATTGGATACTTATGCAAGTGCGATAGGAGGTCGTGTTTCACCGATGGTACGGGAAACAGCTTCGCTCTGGATAGACCCCTCGGAATCCCATTGGTATTATGACTATGTGTCTATGGGAGGCCGAAATCAAGGTAGGTGTGTATAGTCTTAACCTGAGACTTGCATCGCTAATACTTACGATAATCGATAAACTTTGGTCTTGGTGGTAGGGGACTTTAACGGTTCTGTGTACACCACTTCTGGGTTTATCAGAGAGTCGTAGTGTATTGGGTGTGATGTCAAGATGGAAGTGTCACTTCAGTCATTTGGAGATGATGTCACGCAGGATACGGTACTAGTGCTCTTGAGTGTTGCGCAACCAATCGGGATATTGTGACCAGGTCATGTATATCCGATTATAGAGACTATGTTACCAGACATCCGACATGTGTTTCGGACGGGGCAGACACTTATCCAGCCCCAGCCCTAGCACGTGATTATCCGATACTGGGCCAATATACACAATACTACGGTATACTACGCTTGATACAGATCTATATATTCCTGTAAGAATATTTCTGGAGAATTGGGTAGGCATGGCGCTTTGCTAGAAGCCAACCTTGTCTTGTAAATCGATATAAACGTAGTACGAGGTACTTACGTGTTCGGACAGTCCGACGATCGTATTTACTGCCAACATATCCGGAGATCTCATGGGTCGCTTCCTGAAGATTCACCGATGACGTATGACTCGCACTTTGATTAATCTGGGATTAATTAGAAGAGAGAGATAGAATTAATCTGGGATTAATTCGATGAGAGAGAAAATTAATCTGGGATTAATTGCGGAGATATTTTATCTGGGATAAAATTTAATTAAAGAGAGAGAACGATTAATTTGGAATTAATCGATAAATTAATATATTCGATATATTAATCGAAATTGGATTTCGACGCGGAATTAAAATTAGATTTTAATTCGGGCGAACGAATTAATTTAGAATTAATTCGTTAGCGACGTGAATAGTGAATTCGCTAGGCGTAATCATTTAATTACGACGCGACGGAAAATTCGTTAATTTGGAATTAGCGAACCCGAGCCCGAGAGTGATTGCGAGCGCATTCGCATTTCGAATTCGAGCGCGGCACGCAAGTCACATCAAGCGTCAAATCGCTAGTCGCGTCAATCGTCAAATCAATTGTCACTTTGAGTGATGTGACTTGACAATATGTCACTTTATTAAAGTGAATAGATGTGATATGAAAAGTGATGTGATATGACTTAAAAGTTATAATAAAGTGATGGACATGAAAAGTTTGAATATATATTTTGTTTTTTTATTTTTGGAAAATAAAATGATAAATATAAATTGCTTTTTCTTTTTCACTTTTTTTACAACACATTTCGGTCCTCTCTTCTCTCCACAAGAACAGTACACACGATCCTCCCTCTCTTTTCCCTCTTCTCTTCTCTTCTCCTCTCCTTCTCACGGCTTTGCCGATTTCTTCTTCTTCTTTTTCTGGTCAAACCGAAATTTTGAGAGCAAAATGAAGATGAACAGTGCTAGCACACCTTGAGTTGTATATAGGTGATAGGGAAACGAAATCTTTGAGCATGGAAGCTTGAAGCTTTGAGCTTCAATGGTGGTCTCACATGGCCGAACATGGAGGAAGCCAAGATGATCAAAACCCACAGCCCCAATGTCAAGGAAGCTACTGCCGCGTGACTTGGAGGGTGCCAAAATCGCACCTTGTTCTTCAAACATCAAAAACCGAATTCAATGTGAGTTGATTCCGCCACCTCCTTTGATGTGTTCATAACTCGTTTTTTATGCATTGTTTGTGATCTTGTGGACTTGATTAAACTCCAAAAGAATCCATTTCAGACTTCATGGCCTCTTGCCATAAAGCGGAATCGATATCTTGTATCGCTTCCTCATACGTAGCGGGTTCATTATCCTCAATGAGATTAATATCTACACGAGGTGAGATCAGAAACCCATACCTCTCAGGTTGTTTCATGACTCTCTCCGACCTACGCGGTCCTTGTGTAATAGAAGATTGTGGTACAGTCTCATCTCGGATGGACTGTTCTTGTTCCGTTGAGGATTCTATGCCGAGAACAGTATCACTCTGATTTCATCGAGTTCTACTTTCCTCCCACTAACCACTGCATTTATGAATTCCTTCTCAAGGAAAACCGCATGTAGAGCAACAAATATTTTATTCTCTCGTGGGTGATAGAAGTAGTATCCTTTGGTTTCCCTAGGATATCCTACGAATCTTCAGGAATGAGAAACCCGGTTTCTTTCCTGTCCATATCTCATATGGTGTCTGTTTTACAGACTTTGACGGAACCTTATTCAAAATAAGAATTGCACTGTTTAATGTATATCCCCAGAAGGAAATAGGTAGCTCAGTGCGACTCATTATAGACCTAATCATGTCCAACAAAGTTTGGTTTCTCCATTCAGACACACTGTTTAAATGCGGTGTTCCAGGAGGAGTCCACTGTGAAAGAATACCATATTCTTTCAAGTAATCTAGAAACTCATTGCTCAAGTATTCACCACCACGGTCCGACCGTAATGTCTTTATACTCTTGCCTGTCTGTTTTTCAACTTCGTGTTGAAACTCTTTGAATTTCTCAAAAGTTTCCGACTTGTGTCTCATAAGATACACATAACCATAACGTGATGCATCATCCGTAAAGGTTACGAAGTATTCGTATCCACCTCTAGCCTGGCTAGACATGGGCCCACATATGTCACTATAAACGAGGGCTAACAGTTCAGTGGCGCGTTCACCCTTACCGCTAAAAGGTGATTTAGGCATTTTGCCTAATAAGCAAGATTCGCAGACTTCAGACGAATTTGAATCAAATTCATCCAAGTACCCACTCTTCGAAAGTGTGGATATGCGAGTCTTGTTTATGTGTCCTAGACGACAGTGCCACATATAAGTTTCATCACTCTTACTCATTTTGAGCCTTTTGTTTGTTGTAATATATGTTCGAGATTGATTTATATTCAAAATATAAAGACCATTATTTGCATCAGCAGTGCAAATTTCTACATCATTTTTATATAAGTAACACCCAGTGTTGCAAAATACAAAAGTATACCCACATTGGGTTAAAATAGATACAGAAATAATATTCCTAGTCAAACTAGGTACATAATAACAGTCATTAAGTTCAAGTACATGCCCCGAGGGCAGTTCTAAAACAAAAGTGCCAACGGCCAAAACGGCGACTGGTGCCCCATTTCCGAAGCGTAGATCAATTTCCCCTGAGGCCAGTCTCCTTCTAATCTGCAGATCCTGCACATCAGTACATATGTGAGTACCACAACCAGAATCAAAAATCAAATTTTTAAAACTAGAAATAGTCATGTTTATCTCAATAACAAACATACCTGAAGCGGTGCCTTGGCCACTTTAATCTCCTTCTTGAGCGCCTTGTACTCGCGACAGTCACGCTTCCTATGACCCCGCTTGCCGCACTGGAGGCAAAATCCTGAGATTTGTCCTTATGCTTCCCATAAGCCTTTGACGATTTGGCCTTGCCCTTTCCTTTATGCTTATTCTTCTTCACACCTCCAGTCGCCTTGGGCCCAGCCCTCGGTGTCTGAGATGTCAAAGCAAAGTGCGCCTCGCGCTTGTTGCCCTTAAACAGCTCATTTTCAGCTTCCTTGAGAATTGATAACAACTCTCCAAGAGTATCATCAGTGTTCATCAGGTTATAGCTTATGATGAACTGTTTCCAAGTGTCGGGGAGAGATTGCAAGATCATATCTATGGTAATCTCAGCCTCTAAGACTATCCCCATGTTAGCCAGCTCATCTATGTCAGCAATCATCTATACCACATGGGATTCAACAGACATGCCTTCTGACAAACGCGTACGGAAGAGCTTCCTCACTAACTCATATCTTTCCGACCTTCGATTAGATCGGTGAAGATCCTGCAACCTCGCCAACAGTTATAAGGATCCAAGTCCTTGTTCTGTCGACGGAAATGCTGAGTCATGGCAGCAAGCATAATTGACTGAGCAGTTTCACATTCATCGCTGTGAGTCTTCCAAAGCTCCAGCTCAAGTAGCTCATCAGGTTTGGGCTTAGGCCCAAGAGGTCTCTGTTTAGTATATAGCAGCCTCTCGGCTTCAAGGACAATCCTCAGGTTCATTTCCCAATCGGCAAAGTTCGTGCCCTTAAAGACATTTTCGCCCATGATAATGCCTCGGACATTTCCCTTTCCTGTCATCTTGATTACGATAGTCTAACTAGCTAATCAATGATTTGGGTACAGTCTAACTGTTACAAGAAAAAATAACATTATATTAGTCCAACTAATAAAATAATTTTGACGAAAATATTATGAAAGCGCGTAAAGCTAAGTATCTGAATGAAATTGCAAATTCAATACTAGCATCCCACTATTTTTCGGCGAGCCTCTAACCCTCTGTCGAGTACTCGGGAAACCCAGTTTCTAGTGGGCTAGGATCCCGTTAAATAACACACAACCTTGACTTTGGCCAACAAGCTGTATGATATTTAACTAGGTAGATCTCGAAGATCAATTGGATCTAATCCAATTCCTAGATCCGGTAGGTGGACATCCAAGTCTGAAACATATGTACAATGCATATATGCCAATATATCCAATATATTTGCCTAAGCTTTTTCCTCTGAATCAACTAAGCCTTGGCTTTGGCACAACAAGCTTATTGATTCCAGTTAAGCGGGACCCATTGACATGGAAAGCTTTGTAATCAATGTCGATGGAAAAGAAGTTATCTTGACTTTGGCCAACAAATCACAACTTGGATAAGACACCGATATGGAACAAAACTCTCATGATTCAAACACATCCGCAATTGACAAAGGTCTTGACTTTGGCCAACAAACCAATGCCAACTTTGGATCTTGAGTAAGAATCACTCAACGGAAGGAAATAACGCTTAATATGATTTGAGGGTTTTTCGCATAAATTGGCAACCAATTTATTATCTTTATTAATGTCTCATCATACACCCTTAAGCATGCTTCTAAATCATCATAAGGCGCGAAAGTAAATTAATAACGATATGCAGATGGATATTTAAACAGATTGTTCCTAGAACAAATCGCTCACTTCCTCTCCCCGGCTAGCACTATTCTACTTCTACCCAATTACATAATACAATAATAGAAACCTCATTAACATTGAGGGGAATTAGGTGAGAAGAGAATACAAAGAAAAATGAGAGAGAAGGCTGGACACGCAGGTTCAATTTATAAATTCCAAATTACAATAAGTTCCAAAATTACCATTTCCCTTCTAATATCCATCCGATATACACTATTCATACAACACATCCATATATTCATTCATAGCATGCATTACAACCAATCTAATCCAATTAATTAGTCTTTAATTATGTGACCATCCAATGTTCAAACAACGATTTGATTTTACACGAGTCCAACTCTGTTTGAGAATAAGTAATCAAAGTACGAATTCTTGAATTATATCGAACTACTCGTTAAATCTAATTTAAGTCGTATTCAATACTAATTCTATTATTTAATTCCAAATTAAATATTTACACTTTTTAATGCGCTTTAATGATTAAGATTCCAAATCTAATCCTTTCGGGTCTCAAAGCCCAACTAACATCCAATGTTCGTTTAATTAAAGTCTGATGGGCTTCAATTGATTTTATAAGGCATGGGCTTTGGTCAATATGGGTCAAACCCAATTACCAAGCCCAATTGAGGAATCACCCTCATATGCCAAAAAACCAATTTAGCCCATAAGGTCCAATTAAACTTTTAAAGCACATTTATTACATTTGGACTTAATGGAATGATTTAAGTCCATTTGGATCCAATCCAATTGGCCTAAATCAATTTGGCCCAACCATAACCATTATGCCAAAGATAATAATTTCAAGCCCAATTAAAATTAAGCCCATTTACCAAATTTTAGAAAATTCCAATTTTATAACTTAGTTAATTAAAGTGTAATACATCAATTAATTTAACTAATCAATATTTCCAAAATACAATTTACCAATTAATTATGTATTTATTTATTCAATTATTGTCCAACAATTTTGAATCAAAAATCAAGTCCATACATGCCATATAGCTCTCGGCCAAGGTAAGGTTTTTAAGTCCGATTTCGTTTTTCAATCTGATCAAATTACAAATCGACTTTTCATTCGTTCCAACTCATCCAATGATCATCAAAACAAAATTTTCCAAGAGCCTAGGGTAGTAGACACATTCGGCCAAGCCTCATGGTGGGGGAAATTTTGATCCAATCATAATTTGTTGAAATTGATCCAATCATATCTCATTTCAACAACATACAAGCATGCTCAACCATTCAATTTAACCAAATCATGCTCACATGGATTTTCCCCAAATTTCACCCTAACACATTTCATGCTCATTTAAAGGCTCAAAGATACCATTGTTGGTTTCTATAATTAGTCCCAAGATCAAAAGGAACAAAAGAAATGCGAATGAATAACGAAGAAATATGGCGGAAACATACTTACAACGATCGGATTTGGATTTGTTGATGAACGAAATTTTTCCTTCCAAGCAGTCCAAGATTCGGCCAAAGCAACCACAATGCTCCAAGCTTTGTTTTGGTCTTCCCAAGCTCTTGAATAGGTTTCCCTAATCACCTTGTATGATCCTTTGAAGAGTGCTGGCTCAAAGGAAGATTTTGCAACAAAATCCTTTGTATATCCTTCAATTGAACTCACGCCAAAATGAAAGAAAATGGTCACTGGTTTCGGCTATTTTGGGAGAGAGAGAGAGGAGAGATTTTTCTTTTCTATTTCTTGGCTTCTCAAACCGTGAAAGAGAAAATAAGAAAGAAAGCAAATACCCAATACGGTATTAGGTTAACCAAAAAGTCAAAAGCATTTTGGCTCCAAATTTGCAATAAATGGTCTAAACTACATGCATCATGAATAGTGACAACATGTCACTCAAAGTTTTGACATCTATCACTAATCAATGACAAGTGATGTGACTCGCGATGTGACTTGTGGGCCCAGCTGGAATTCGAAATGCGAGTGGGCCCGCAAACACTTCCGGGCTCGGTTTCGCTAATTCTAAATTAAGGAACTTTCGTCGCGACGCAATTAAATAATGAAGCCTAGCGAAATTACTATTCATGTCGCTAACGAATCAATTATAAATTAACTTGTTTGCCCGAATTAAAATCCAATGTTAATTCCGCGTCGAAATCCAATTTCGTTTAATATATCTAATATATTATTATTGTCGATTAATTCCAAATTATCTCTCTCTCTCTCTTCAAATAGTACTTTATCTAAGATAAAATGTCTTGCAATTAATCCCAGATTAATTATGCTCGGATCATAAGTCATCGTGAATCTTCGGGAAGCGACCCAAGAGATCTCTGGACATGTTGAGCAGTAAATATGGACGTCGGAACATCCGAAACGTACGTACCGTACTACGTTTTTACCGATTTACGAGACAAGGTTGGCTTCTAGCAAAGCGCCATGTCTACCCAATTCTCCAGAAATATTCTTACTAGAATATACGATCTATATCAGACGTAGTATACCGTAGTATTGTGTACTGCGATCCAGTATCAGATGTCACGTGCAAGGCCTGGGTTGGAAAAATGTATGCCCCGTACGAAGCACATATCGAATATCATGTAACTAGTCTCTTTGAATCGGATAATCATGACCTTGTCATATTATCCCGATGGTTGCAACACAATAGAGAACCAGTTCTAAATCCCTGCGTGATCATCATCTCTATATGTCTGAAGTGATACTTCCGTCTTGACATCACATCCAATACACTACGATTCTCAATAAACCCAGAAGAGGCGTACACAGAACCTATTAAGCCCTGGACGACCAAAACCAAAGTTTACCGATTGTCGCAAGTACTAGAGATGCAAGTCTCAGTTAAGACCAAATAATACATACCCTGAAGCAGACTCCCATAGACACATATACATCCTACCAATGGGATTCCGCGGGTCTATCCAGAGCGAAGCTGTTTTCCGTACCATCGGTAAACACAACCTCCTATCGCACTTGCATAAGTTTCCAATACTTAAAATATATGAGAACTATGTCGTTATGCCCTCACAACGCGCACAAGTGCAATACTAGTTATTCCGCATTATCGATGTCCAATCTCGATAATACTACGACTAAGGATATTTAATGATTAAACCTTTATGAATTGATACTGTCTCATATCATCTCAATCCGGATTTAATCATAAGGACTTTTACCATTTATATATCAAAGTAAATAAATTACAAAACGGTAAAAGGCAATTTCATTATAACATAGTTAATTTTGTACAAAACATAATGTCTTTTACAAACAGTGACGCTATGGGTCATAACTGTCCAACACATGGCATCTTGCCATAAAGCGGAGTCGATACCTTGTATCGCTTCCTCAAACTTATCTGGTTTATTATCCTCAAAAGATTAATATCTACATGAGGTGAGATCAGAAACCCATACCTCTTAGGTTGTTTTCTGACTCTCTCCGACCTACGCGGTTCTTGTGTATTGGAAGATTATGGAACAGTCTTATCCCTGATGAGCTGTTCGTGTTCCTTGAGGGGATCGATGCCAGGAACAGTATCACTCCAATTTTCATCGAGTTCTACTTTCCTCCCACTTACCACTGCATTTAGGAATTCCTCTAAGGAAAACCGCATGGAGAGCAACAAATATTTTGTTCTCTTTATGGGTTGTGGAAATAATATTCTTTTGTTTTCCCACGAGGATACCAATTAACAAATAGGCACTTATCCGTTTAGGTTCTAGTTTGGTATCATCCAAACGTTTAATATCTGCCCAGCATCACCATAATCTTCAGGAATGAGAAACCCAGTTTCTTTCCTTCCAATTTCATATGGAGTCTGTCAACAGACTTTTGACAGAACTTTATTCAAAATAATATTTCACTATTCAATACGTTCACGTGAAGGAAATTGGTAGCTCAAACGTGACTCATCATAAACCTTACCATGTCTAACTGTTAGACATTATGTCCCATAGCGTCACTGTTTGTAAATGATATTGTATTATTGTACAAAATTAACTATGTGATAATGAAATTGCCTTTTGCCGTTTTGTAATAATATTTACTTTGATAATAAATGGCGAAAGTCCATATGATTAATACTGGATTGAGATGATATGAGACAGTATCAATCTATAAAAGTTTAATCATTAAATATCCCTAGTCGGAGTATTATCGAGATCGACATCGATAATGCGGAATAGACTAGTATTGCGCTTGTGCACGTTGTGAGGGCACAACAGCATAGTTCTCATATATTTAAGTATTGGATACTTATGCAAGTGCAATAGGAGGTTGTGTTTTACCGATGGTACGGAAAACAGCTTCGCTCTGGATAGACCCCGCGGAATCCCATTGGTAGTATGTCTGCGTGTCTATGGGAGGCCGCATCAGGGTAGGTGTATATGGTCTTAACCTGAGACTTACATCGCTAGTACTTGCGACAATCGGTAAACTTTGGTTTTGGTGGTTGAGGACCCTAACCGGTTCTGTGTACACCTCTTCTGGGTTTATCGAGAATCGTAGTGTACTGGATGTGATGTCAAGATGGAAGTATCGCTTCAGACATATGGAGGTGATGATCACGCAGGACACAGAACTAGTACTCTATAAAAGGTTGCAACCGTCGGGACAATATGACTAGGTCAGGATTGTCTGATTTAAAGAGACTAGCTGCTTGATGTCCGATATATGTTTCGTACGGGGCAGACACATCTCCATCTCCAGCCCCAGGCCTAGCATGTGATCATCCGATATTGGATCGATGTACGCAATACTACGGTATACTACGCTTGATATAGATCTTATATTCCTATAAGAATATTTCTGGAGAATTGGGTAGGCATGGCGCTTTGCTAGAAGCCAACCTTGTCTTGTGAATCGGTAAGAACGTAGTACGAGGTACGTGCGTGTTCGGATTATCCGACGACCGTATTTACTGCCAACATATCCGGAGATCTCTTGGGTCGCTTCCTGAAGATTCACCTGATATATTTGATTCGAACTTAATTAATCTTGGATTAATTGCGGAGAAACTTTATCTCGGATAAAGTACCTTATTTAGAGAGAGAGAACGATTAATTTGGAATTAATCGATAAAATTATTATATTCGATATAATAATCGAAATTCGATTTCGACGCGAAATTAAAATTAGATTTTAATTCGGGCATACGAGTTAATTTAGAATTAATTCGTTAGCGACGAAATAATAATTTCGCTAGGCGCGATTATTTATTTAAATTCGATTTAATAACGTCGCGACGTAAGTCGGTATTTCGGAAATATCGAACCCGAACGCGTGAGTGCACGTGGGCCCACTTTCATTTGGAAACGTGTGGGGCCCACATGACACATGTCATTATATGCATTATTTTATTGATAATGCATTGCATGGTGATAGTGTATATTACACTCAATGTCATGCATGGAATTTGAGTGTTTGACACTCTAAGCCTTTGCATGGCTTGTGTCATAGATTTATTATTATTTAATAAATATTATGGCATAAATATAAATTGATTTTTGGTATCAAAATCAATTAACAAATCCTCTCTTCTCTCTCTTTCTTGACCGAAACCTGCACAGTTTTGGTCTCCATCTTCTTCAATTTTGGTTGCCAAAAGCTTGAAGAAAGGGTTGTTGTTTGGAACATGCAAGGCTAGCACCTTCAAGGGATCAAAAGAGGTGATAGGGAAACCATCATAGAGCAAGGAATACACAAAGCTTGGAGCTTCCTCTTCTTGTCTTCCTTGGCCGAATCATCCAAACATTGGAGCTTCCATTGGCTTGTTGTTTTTCTTCATCACTAAAGCTTGGTAAGTATGATTCCGCCATACTTCATCTTTTATATATATTCTTTGTTGTATTTCATGTATGCTTAATCTTTCCTTGGGACATATTATAGAAACCAACAATGGTATCATGGAGCCATGGTTAAGCATGAAATACTTTAGGTTAAAATTTGACAAAATTGGTTGAAGCATGTTCTTGTGAAATTTGATGAATGAGTATGCTTGCATGTATGAAAATGATGTTACATGGAATCAATTTTATGAAAAATGCATTGGATGATTTTTCCCCAAAATTTTGACCTTGGCCGAATGGGTGTGATAAATTGATTGAAGCATGTTCTTGTGAAATTTGATGAATAAGTATGCTTGCATGTATATAGAATGATATTACATGGAATCAATTTTATGAAAAATGCATTGGATGATTTTTCCCCAAATCTTGACCTTGGCCGAATGGTATGAAGAAATTGATATAAGCATGTTCTTGTGAAATTTGATTAATAAGTATGCTTGCATGTATATAACATGATGTTATATGGAATCAATTTTATGAAAAATGCATTGGATGATTTTTTCCCCAAATTCATGCCTTGGCCGAATGTGTTGCTACTTGGAGTGGATTGGAATTTTTTGTGTTTAAGATCATTGGATGACTTAGAACGTGTACGGGACGTAGATTAATAATTCAATCGGATTGAAAAACAAATCGACACAAAAAAACTCACCTTGGCCGAATACATAGGACATGTAAAGGAGTTGATTTTTGTTAAATTAATGTTGGACATTTATTTTTGAAAAATTGATGATTAATAAATTAAATGGGTATTTTTGAAATATTTGGTTTAATATATTAATCTTGGTATTACACTTTAATTAATTGGACTTTAATGTTTGGAATATTAAAATTTAATTAATGGGCTTTAATAAATTTAATTGGGCCTTATGGGCTTAAAATTGGTTTTATGGCACTTAAGGGTGATTCCTTATTTGGGCTTGGTAATTGGGTTTGACCCACATTGACCAAAGCCCAAGCCTTAATAAATCAATTCTAAGCCCATTTGACTTGAATTAAATTCAACATTGGATGTTAGTTGGGCTTTGAGACCCATAGGATTAGATTTAGAATCTAAGTCTTTAAAGCATATTAAAAGTGTAAACATTTAATTTGGAATTAAATAATTGAATTAGTATTGAATACGAATTAAATAGATTTAATAAGTAGTTCGATATAATTCGCGAATTCGTACCTTATGTACTTATTCTCAATCGAGTTGGACTCGCGCAAAATCAAACCGTTGTTTGAACATTGGATGATCACTTTAACTAAGACTAATTAATTGGATTAGATTGGTTGTAAAAGCATGTCTTGTTTGAATTATATGTATGTGATGAATGAATAGTGTATATCGATGGATATTAGAAGGGAAAGGGTAATTTTAGAAATTATTGTAAATTTGGAATTTATAATTGGACCTGCGTGTCCAGCCTTATCTCTTTATCTCTTTGTATTCTCTTCTCACCTAATTCCCCTCAATGTAAATGAGGTTCTCTATATTTTATTGTAATTGGGTAGTTGTAGAATAGTGCTAGCGGGAGAGGAAAGGGAGTGATTTTGTTCTAGGAACAAGTTGTTTATATATCCATCCGCATATCACTATTAATTTACTTTACGCGCTTTATGATGTTTTAGAAGCATGCTTAAGGGTGTATGATGATGAGACCTAAAAAGATAAATAAATTGGTTGGTGCCAATTACGCGAAAAATCCCTCAATTTATATTAAGCTAATATCCTTCCATTGAATGGTTCTTGTTCAAGATCCGAAGTTGGCATTGGTTTGTTTTTGACCAAAGTCAAGACCTTTGTCAACCTAGGATGTACTTGAATCATGAGAGTTTTGTTTCATATCGGTGTCTTGTCCAAATCGTGATTTTTATTGACCAAAGTCAAGGTCACTTTTTGTCCAACGACATTGATTACGAAACTTTCTTCCTCGTCAATGGGTCCCGCTTAACTGGAATCATTAGGTTTGTTTTTGGCCAAAGCCAAGGCTAGTTGATTCGGAGGATATGGTTAGGAAAATGTATTGGATACATTGACATTATATATATGTTTCGGACTTGGATGTCCACCTAACCGGATCTAGGAATTGGATGAGATCCAATTGATCATGGAGATCTACCTATGTTAAATAGCATACAATTTTTATTGGCCAAAGTCAAGATTGTGTGTTATTTAACGGGATCCTAGCCCACTAGGAAATTAGATTTCCCGAGTTCTCTACAGAGGGTTAGAAACTTGAAGAAAATAGTGGGAGGCTATTATTGAATTTGCAATTTCGTTCAGATACTTAGCCTTACGCGTCTTTCAAAATCATTTTCGTCAATATTTTAATAATAGTTGGACTAATATATTGTTATTTTTGTAACAGTTTGACTGTACCCATAACATCGTTGACTTTATAGTTGGACTATAGTTGTCAAGATGACAGGCAAAGGTAATATCCGCGACATAATCATGGGCGATAATGTCTTCAAAGGGACAAACTTTGCCGACTGGGAAATGAACCTCAAGATAGTGCTTGGGGCTGAGAGGATACTGTATACTATTCAGAGACCTCTCCCCCCCTAAACCCACTGAGCACTGGAGCTAGAGTTATGGAAAACTCATAGTGACGATTGTGACCAAGCTCAGTCAGTTATGCTAGCTGCAATGACCCAGCATTTCAGACGCCAGAATAGGGACTTGGATCCCTATAACATGATGGCAAGATTGCGTGATCTTCACCGCACCAATAAGCGGATGAAGAGGTACGAGCTAGTAAGGAAACTCTTCCGCTCCCGGATGACAGATGGCGCATCAGTTGAAGCCCACGGGACTCAAATGATCGCCGATATTGATGAGTTGGCCAATATGGGAATAGTCTTGGAGGCTGAGCTGACTATAGATATGATCTTGCAGTCACTTCCTGATACTTGGAAACAAATCATAGTCAACTACAAGTTGATGGATACAGATGACACTCTTGGAGAGCTGTTATCTATCTTGAAGGAATCCGAAAGGGAACTCCTAAAGGGGAGCAAGCGCGAGGCGCATTTTGCATCGACCTCTCATGCGCCAAAGGGTGGCCCAAGGCAATTGGAGGTGCAAGGAAGAAGAAGTTCAAGAAAAGGGCAAAGGCAAGTTGACAGTGGCTTCTAGGAAGCCAAAGGACAAATCTCACGACATCTGCCTCAACTGCGGCAAGAGGGGTCACTGGAAACGTGACTGCCGAATGGGCAAAGGGCAGAAGGAGGATATCAAGGATGGCAAGGCTATCGCTTCTGGTATGTTTGTTATTGAGATAAATATGAATACTTCTAGTTTTAAAAATTGGATTTTTGATTCTGGTTGTGGTGCTCATATTGTACTGATGTGCAGGATCTGCAGGATAGCAGGGTGCTGGCATCCGGGGAGATGGATCTACGGGTTGGAAACGGAACACCAGTTGCTGTTTTGGCCGTAGGGACTTTTGTTTTAGAACTGCCCTCAGGGCATGAACTTAAACTTTTGAACTGTTATTTTGTACCTAGTTTAACTAGGAATATTATATCTGTATCCTTGTTAACCCAGCAGGGTTACACTTTTGTATTCAGGAACACTGGGTGTTATTTATATAAAAATGATGCAGAAATTTGCACAGCTGTTGCAAATAACGGTCTTTATATTTGAATATAAATGAATCTCCTAAAATGACAAACAAAAGGCTCAAAGAAAGTAATCTAAAAGATGAAGCTTATATGTGGCATTGTCGTCTGGGACACATCAACAAGACTCGCATATCCACACTTTCGAAGAGTGGGTACTTGGACGAATTTGATCCCAATTCATATGACGTCTGCGAATCTTGTCTTTTAGGCAAAATGCCTAAATCACCTTTTAGCGGTAAAGGTGAACGTGCCACAGAACTGTTGGCTCTTGTACATACTGACGTATGCGGGCCCATGTCTAGCCAGGCTAGAGGTGGATTTCACTACTTCGTAACCTTTACAGATGATGCATCTCGTTACGGTTATGTGTATCTTATGAGACACAAGTCGGAAACTTTTGAGAAATTCAAAGAGTTTCGACACGAAGTGGAGAAACAAACAGGGAAGAGTATTAAGACATTACGGTCAGACCGTGGTGGCGAATACTTAAGTTATGAGTTTCAAGATTACTTGAAAGAATATGGTATTCTTTCACAGTGGACTCCTCCTGGAACACCGCAATTAAACGGTGTGTCCGAACGGAGAAACCGCACCTTGTTAGACATGGTAAGGTCAATGATGAGTCGCACTGAGCTACCAATATCCTTCTGGGGATACGCATTAAACAGTGCTATACTTATTTTGAATAAGGTACCGTCGAAGTCTGTTGAACAGACTCCATATGAGATATGGACAGGAAGGAAACCAGGTTTCTCTTTCCTGAAGATTTGGGGATGCTGGGCATATGTTAAACGTTTGGAAGGTACCAAACTTGAACCCAAATCTGATAAATGCCTTTTCGTAGGATATCCTAGGGAAACCAAAGGATATTACTTCTATCACCCACAAGAGAACAAAGTATTTGTTGCTCTACAAGCATTTTTCCTTGAGAAGGATTTTTTAAATGCAGTGGTAAGTGGGAGGAAAGTAGAACTCGATGAAGATCGTAGTGATACTGTTCCTGGCAATGAATCAACGACGGAACATGAACAGACCATCCGGGATGAGTCTGTACCACAAACTTCACATACACAAGGACCGCGTAGGTCGGAGAGAGTCAGAACAGTACCTGAGAGGTAGGGGTCCTGATCTCACCTCATGTAGATATTAATCTTATTGAGGATAATGAGCCGGCTACGTATGAGGAAGCGATACAAATATCGATTCCGCTTTATGGCAAGAAGCCATGAAGTCCGAGATGGATTCCATGTACGCCAACCAAGTTTGGACACTGGTTGATGCACCAGAAGGCGTAAAGCCTATTGGATGCAGATGGATCTTCAAGAAGAAGACCGACATGGATGGCAACGTACAAACGTACAAAGCTAGGCTTGTAGCGAAGGGGTATCGTCAACAATATGGTATTGATTATGACGAAACCTTCTCACCCGTTGCCATGATTAAATCCATTCGGATAATGCTTGCAATAGCTGCATATTTCGATTACGAGATATGGCAGATGGACGTTAAAACCGCTTTCCTTAACGGAAACCTTTTGGAGGATGTTTATATGCAACAGCCTGACGGTTTTATCGTACCTAGACTTGCAAACAAGGTTTGTAAGTTAAATCGATCCATTTATGGATTGAAGCAAGCATCACGGTCATGGAATCAGCGTTTGATGAGATCATAAAGGAATATGATTTCGTGCAAAACGCAGATGACCCTTGTGTATACAAGAAGGTTAGTGGGAGAGCACTTACTTTTATTGTCCTTTATGTCGACGACGTATTGCTTATAGGCAATGACATTCCTATGCTGACGTCGGTGAAAGCTTGGCTTTCATTAAAATTCTCCATGAAAGATCTGGGAGAAGCAGCCTTTATTCTTGGAATAAAAATCTACCGGGATAGATCTAGAAAGCTGCTTGGACTCTCCCAGAGTACATACATTGATAAAGTGTTGAAGCGATTCAACATGGAACAATCCAAGAGGGGATTGGTTCCAATGGTACGTGGTACCTCTCTATCTAAGGACATGTGTCCTAAGACTCAGGAAGAGAGGGACACATGAGTCGGATACCGTTCGCCTCGGCAGTCGGATCGATCATATGCCATGATATGTACACGACCTGATGTCTCATATGCTTTGAGCATGTGCAGTCGCTATCAGGCCGATCCAGGTGAAGGTCACTGGATAGCAGTTAAGAATATCCTTAAGTATCTTAAACGAACTAAGGATGCTTTCTTAATTTATGGAGGTGGAGAACTTGCGGTATCTGGGTATACCGATGCAAGTTTCCAAACCGACAAGGATGACTACAAGTCGCAATCTGGGTACATTTTTTGTTTGAATAACGGAGCAGTGAGCTGGAAATCTTCCAAGCAAGATACTGTTGCCGATTCAACAACAGAAGCGGAGTACATCGCTGCATCTGAAGCAGCAAAGGAGGCAGTTTGGATCCGAAAGTTCCTAATCGGATTAGGAGTAGTTCCGTTAGCAGCTGAGCCCGTTCCATTGTATTGTGACAATAACGGGGCTATAGCACAGGCTAAGGAACCAAGGTCTCATCAACGGTCCAAGCATGTTCTTCGACGTTACCATCTGATTCGGGAGATTATACATCGTGGCGATTTAAAGGTCGAGAAGGTCACATCAGATGACAACATTGCAGATCCGCTGACGAAGGCTGTTCTTCAGCAAGTTTTTGAACGACACATACATAGTTCGGGTATTAGATGCTTGAGTGACTGGCTATAGGCCAAGTGGGAGATTGTTAGACATTATGTCCCATAGCGTCACTGTTTGTAAATGATATTGTATTATTGTACAAAATTAACTATGTGATAATGAAATTGCCTTTTGCCGTTTTGTAATAATATTTACTTTGATTAATAAATGGCGAAAGTCCATATGATTAATACTGGATTGAGATGATATGAGACAGTATCAATCTATAAAAGTTTAATCATTAAAATCCCTAGTCGGAGTATTATCGAGATCGGACATCGATAATGCGGAATAGACTAGTATTGCGCTTGTGCACGTTGTGAGGGCACAACATCATAGTTCTCATATTTAAGTATTGGATACTTATGCAAGTGCAATAGGAGGTTGTGTTTTACCGATGGTACGGAAACAGCTTCGCTCTGGATAGACCCCGCGGAATCCCATTGGTAGTATGTCTGCGTGTCTATGGGAGGCCGCATCAGGGTAGGTGTATATGGTCTTAACCTGAGACTTACATCGCTAGTACTTGCGACAATCGGTAAACTTTGGTTTTGGTGGTTGGGGACCCTAACCGGTTCTGTGTACACCTCTTCTGGGTTTATCGAGAATCGTAGTGTACTGGATGTGATGTCAAGATGGAAGTATCGCTTCAGACATATGGAGGTGATGATCACGCAGGACACAGAACTAGTACTCTATAAAAGGTTGCAACCGTCGGGACAATATGACTAGGTCAGGATTGTCTGATTTAAAGAGACTAGCTGCTTGATGTCCGATATATGTTTCGTACGGGGCAGACACATCTCCAGCCCCAGGCCTAGCATGTGATCATCCGATACTGGATCGATGTACGCAATACTACGGTATACTACGCTTGATATAGATCTTATATTCCTATAAGAATATTTCTGGAGAATTGGGTAGGCATGGCGCTTTGCTAGAAGCCAACCTTGTCTTGTGAATCGGTAAGAACGTAGTACGAGGTACGTGCGTGTTCGGATTATCCGACGACCGTATTTACTGCCAACATATCCGGAGATCTCTTGGGTCGCTTCCTGAAGATTCACCTATGATATTTGATTCGAACTTAATTAATCTTGGATTAATTGCGGAGAAACTTTATCTCGGATAAAGTACCTTGTTTAGAGAGAGAGAACGATTAATTTGGAATTAATCGATAAAATTATTATATTCGATATAATAATCGAAATTCGATTTCGACGCGAAATTAAATTAGATTTTAATTCGGGCATACGAGTTAATTTAGAATTAATTCGTTAGCGACGTAAATAATAATTTCGCTAGGCGCGATTATTTATTTAAATTCGATTTAAATAACGTCGCGACGTAAGTCGGTATTTCGGAAATATCGAACCCGAGCGCGTGAGTGCACGTGGGCCCACTTTCATTTGGAAACGTGTGGGGCCCACATGACACATGTCATTATATGCATTATTTTATTGATAATGCATTGCATGGTGATAGTGTATATTACACTCAATTGTCATGCATGGAATTTGAGTGTTTGACACTCTAAGCCTTTGCATGGCTTGTGTCATAGATTTATTATTATTTAATAAATATTATGGCATAAATATAAATTGATTTTTGGTATCAAAATCAATTAAGAAATCCTCTCTTTCTCTCACTTTCTGACCGAAACCTAAACAGTTTTGGTCTTCATCTCTTCAATTTTGGTTGCCAAAAGCTTGAAGAAAGGGTGGTTGTTGTTGTTGGAACATGCAAGGCTAGCACCTTCAAGGGATCAAAAGAGGTGATAGGGAAACCATCATAGAGCAAGGAATACACAAAGCTTGGAGCTTCCTTCTTCTTGTCTTCCTTGGCCGAATCATCCCAACATTGGAGCTTCCATTTGGCTTGTTTTTCTTCATCACTAAAGCTTGGTAAGTATGATTCCGCCATACTTCATCTTTTATATATATTCTTTGTTGTATTTCATGTATGCTTAATCTTTCCTTGGGACATATTATAGAAACCAACACTAACAAAGTTTGGTTTCTGTGTTCGAACAAACCTTTCAATTGAGGTTTTCCGGGAGGAGTCCACTATACCATACTCTTTCAAATAATCTTGAAACTCATTGCTTAAGTATTCTACACCACTGTCCAACATCAATATTTTTAATACTTTTTGCCAGTCTGTTTTTCTACTTCGTGTCGAAACTCTTTCAATTTCTCAAAAGTTTCCGACTTGTGTTTCATAAGATACACATAACCATAACGTGATGCATCAACCATATGGTTACGAAGTATTCATATCCACCTCTAGCCTAGCTATACATGGGCCAATACGTCACCATGAACGAGGGCTAACAGCTCGGTGCCACGTACACCCTTACCGCTAAAATGTGTTTTAGGCACTTTGCCTAATAAACATGATTCGCAAACATCATATGAATTATGATCAAATCCGTCCAAGTATCCACTCTTCGAAAGTGTGGATATATGAGTTTTGTTAATGTGTCCCAAACAACAATGCCACAAATGAGTTTCATCTGTTTTACTCAATTTGAACCTTTTGTTTGTCATGTTATATGTTTGAGATTCATTTATATTCAAAATATAAAGACTATTATTAACATCAGCTGTACATATCAAAATGTTATCTTTATATACAAAACACCCAGTGTTCCGGAATACAAAGGTATACCTGCAACGGGTTAAACAAAATATAAAGATGATGTTCCTAGTGAAACTAGGTACGAAATAACAGTCACCTAATATAATTACATGCCCCAATGGAAAATACAAAACATAGGTCTTTACGGCCAAAACAGCGACTTTCGTCCCGTTTCTAACTCGTAGGTCTATCTCATCTGAAGCCAGTATCCTGCTAATCAGCAGATCCTGCACACCAGTACATATGTGAGTACCACATCGAGTATCAAAAATTCAATTTTTAAAATCAGTAGTGGACATGTTTATAACAAATATACCTGAAGCCGGAGCCTTGCCCATCTTCACTTCCTTCAACTCCGCCTTTTACTCACGGCAGTCACGCTTCCAGTGACCTTGTTTGCTACAATGTAGGCAGACGTCTTGGGACATGTCTTTAGTCTTCCTAGAAGACTGTGATGATTTAGCTTTGCCTTTTTTTCTTTTTCTTCTTCATACCCCCAGAAGCCTTCGGCCAAGCCTTGGCCTTCTGGGATGTCAAAGTAAGATGCGCCTCGCGCTTCTTGCTCTTCAGAAGCTCTGGCTCTGCTTCTTTCAGCATTGCCATTAACTCTCCGAGAGTCTTCTCTTGGTTCATCATGTTATAGTTCATGACGAACCCCCCAATAGTCGGCCAGAGACTGTAAGATCAAATCTATAGAAGTCTCGGCCTCGAAGGTAATGCCCAGCTGACCTAACTGTTCGATGTCAGAAATCATTTGCGATACATATTGCTCGACAGATGTACCCTTTAACATACGCGACCAGAAGAGTTTCTTTTGCAATTCATACTTCTGAGATCTAAGGTTACATATGTGAAGAGCCTTTAATTTCAACATCATACTATAAAGATCCAATCTTTTATTCTGACGGCCAAATTGAGGAGTCATTGCGGCAAGCATGACCGATTTAGCACTAAAGTTAACATCACGATGAGTCTTCCAAAGCTCATGCTCTACTATTTGCTCAACTCCGGGCTCAGGCCCAAGAGGTTTCTCTATAACATAGAGTAACTTCTCGGCTCCCAGGACTATCTTGAGATTCATCTCCCAATCTGGAAAATTGGAGCCGTTAAAGACATTATCGCCCATGATGATGTCCCTAACGCTAATCTTTCCAGCCATCTTGATTGCAATAGTCCAACTATCCAATCAACGATTTTGGGTACACTCAAAATGTAATGGTTACTATAGTCCAACTATATAACCAACTACAAGTGGAGTAGTGTCTTATACAGTCTAACTATTCAAGGAAAGCAATAATCAATATTAGTCCAACTAATATATTTATAACAACGATAAATAAAATAAAAGAGCGCGTGTAAGCAAATATTAAACAAAATTGCAAATTTAATACTGGCCTCCCACTATTTTTCGACGAGCCTCTAACCCTCTGTGGAGTACTCGGGAAACCCAGTTTCCTAGTGGGCTAGGATCTCGTTAAATAACACACAACCTTGACTTTGGCCAACAAGCTGTATGAAACTTAACTAGGTAGATCTCTAATATCAATTGGATCACATCTAATTCCTAGATCCGGTAGGTGGACCTCCAAGTCCAAAACATATATCCAATATATTTCCTAACATTTTCCTCTGAATCAACTAAGCCTTGGCTTTGGCTCAACAAGCTTAATGATTCTAGTTAAGCGCAACCCATTGAAAGTGGGAAAGCTTCGTAATCCACATCGATGTAAATAAGTGACCTTGACTTTGGCCAACATGTCACAACTGCCCAAGACATGCGATATATAAAAAATATTTCATGGTTCAAACACATCCGCGATGGACAATGATCTTGACTTTGGCCAACAAACCAATGCCAATCTTGGATCTTGAGAGAGAACCACTCAATATAAGGAAAACGCTTAATATTAAAGTGAGGGTTTTTCGCGTAAATTGACAACCAATTTATTATCTTTGATTAGGTCTCATCATACACCCTTAAACATGCATTCTAAAAGCATAATAAGGCGCGATAAATTTAATAATGATATGCGGATGGATATATAACAAACTTTGTTCCTAGAACAAATCTCTCCATTTCCTCTCTCCCGCTAGCACTATTCATACTTCTACCAAATTACGTAATACATTAAAGAAACCTCATTTACATTGAGGGGAATTGGTGAGAAGAGAAATACAAAGATTAAAGAGATAATAGGCTTCACACGCAGGTCCAATTTAATAAATTCAAAATTTATTACAATAATTTCTAAGATTGTCATCACCCTTCTAATATCCATCCGATATACATTATTCATAAAAATACATCCAAGTATTCACACAAAGCATGTTATTTAATCAATCTAATCTAATTAATTAATCTTTGAATTAATGACCATCCAATGTTCAAACAACGATTTGATTTGCACGAGTCCAACTAGTTTAAGAATAAATACTAAAAGTACGTATTCTTTGAATTATATCGAACTATAATTTTAAATCCAATTTAATTTGTATCCAATACTAATTCGTATTTAATTCCAAATTAAATAATTACACTTATTTTATTGCCTTTTAGACTTAGATTCTAAATCTAATCTAAATGGGTCTCAAAGGCCCAATTAGTATCCAATACTATTTTAATTAAAGTCCAATGGGCTTGGGCCAATATGGATCCAATCCAAGATGCCTGGCAAAATCGAGAGTGATAGCACACTCCGGGATCAATGCGAATGTGATAGGGAAGTCTACCCAATGAGCCGAGAATCGTTCGACGAAGCTTGGAGCTTGTTCGAGGACCTCCAAATGGCACAAACCAGTGAGCTGCTACTGCACTGCCGTGAGCTTCACAGTGAGCAGATTTTGTGTTTTCGTGGCCTCCCGCGTCGCTCAACCGATCGATGTAAGTATTCCACGACTTTCTCGATTAGTATTCGCACTTGTTTCATGTTTGTTATTCGATCCTATGGACCTAGAAACTCCAACAGTCAAAACCATTTACTTTTTGCCAACTAACACCATCACTTTGACAAGTGATGTGAGTGGGGGTCCCACCCAATTAAATTCAAAATTCAAGTGGGATTAGACAACACACTTCGGGCTCGGTTACGTTTAATCTGATTAAACGAACTTTCCATCGCGACGTAATTAAATCCAATTTAATTAAATAATAATGCCTCGTAAAATTATTACGAAAGTCGCTTGCGAATTAATTCCAAAATAATTCGTTCGCTTGAATTAAAATCCAATTTAATTCCGCGTTGAAATCCAATTTCATTTAATATATCCAATATATTATTTTAGCCCAAATAAATAAATTAAATAGAAAAATCCAATTTAACTATTAAATTTATTTTACAGATTAATTCCAAATTAATCACGTTCTCTCTTCTTCAAGAATTAATCCCAGATTAATTCATGACGCAATTAATTACAGATTAATTCTTTCTCTGATAATTAATCCCAGATTAATTGTTACCGTAATTAATCCCAGATTAATTATTACCGTAATTAATCCCATATTAATTTTCTCTCTCATAATTAATCCCAGATTAATTCTGTTCGAGTCAAATGTCATCGATGAATCTTTGGGAAGTGACCCAAGAGATTCCTGAATATATTGGCAGTAAATATGGTCATCGGACTATCCGAAAATGTGCGTACCCGGTACCACGTTCTTACCGATTTACAAGACATGGTTGGCTTCTAGTAAAGCACCATGCCTACCCAATTCTCCAGAAATATATCCAACATGGAATATATATAATATGTATCAGGCGTAGTATACTAAGTATTGCGTATTACGATCCAGTATCGGATGTCACAAGCTAGGCCTGGGGCTAGAATTGTGTCTGCCCCGTACGAAGCATATATCGGATCACTAGCAACTAGTCTCTTTATTATCGGAAAGTCATGACCTAGTCATACTTTCCCGATGGCTATAGCATTATAGAGTACCAGTTCTGTATCCTTGCGTGATCATCATCTCCATATGACTGAAGTGATACTTCCATCTTGACATCATACCCAATACACTACGATTCTCAGTATTCCCAGAAGAGGCGTACGCAAAACCTGTTAAAGCCCCGGATGACCAAAACTAAAGTATATTGATTGTTGCAAGTATTAGAAATGCATGTCTTAGGTTAAGACCATATACACCTAACATGATTCGGATTCTTATAGACACATAGTCATACTACCAATGGGATTTTGAGGGGTCTATCCAGAGCGAAGCTGTTCCCGTACCATCGGCAAACAGAACCTCCTATCACACTTGCATAAGTATCCAATACTTAAATATATGAGAACTATATCGTTAAGCTTCCATAACGCGCATAAGTGCAATACTAGCCTATTCTGGATTTTCGATGTCCAGTCTCGATAATACTACCACTAGAGATATTTAATGATTAAACCTTAGTGGATTAAAATTGTCTCATATCTTATTAATCTGGTACTAATCATATGGACTTTTGTCATTTATATATCCAGGTAATCCAATTACAAATGATAAAAGAGTAATTTCCTTTGTCTGATAGTTAATTTTGTACAAGAACACCATATTCTTTACAAAATAGTGATGATATGGGTCATAATTATCCAACAATCTCCCACTTGGCCTATAGCCTATCACTCAAGTGTCTAACACCTGAACTATGTGCGGGTCGCTCAAACTTATGCTGAGATATAGTTTTCGTCAGCGGATTTGCAAGGTTATCATCTGATGCGATTTATTCGATCATCATATTGCCATGATGTATGATCTAATGAATCAGATGAAACAGTTGAAGTACATATTTGGATCGTTGATGAGACCGCGGTTCCTTAGCCTGTGCTGTAGCCCAGCTCAGCTGCTAACAGAACTACTCATAATCTAATTAGTAATATATATATCCAAAATTCTTCTTTTGTTGCCTCAGCTGCAGCAATATTCCACTTTTATTGTTTAATCGGCAACAGTATCTTGTTTGGAAGATTTCCAGCTCACTATTCCGTTATTCAAACTAAATTTGTACCCTTATTGCGACTTACAGTCGTCTTTATCAGTTTGGAAACTTACAGTGGTGAACCCAGTCACCTCAAGTTCTCATTTCCCTATATTCTCAGAAAGCATCCTTAGTTCATCCAAGATACTTAAGGATGTTCTTTACTTCAATCCAGTGACCATCACTTGGATTGGCCTGATTGCGTCTACATATTCTCAAAGCATATGAGACATCAGGTTGCGTACATTTTCATAACATACGAGCTCTGGGAGAGTGTCAGCAGCTTTCTAGATCAATCCCAGTAGATCTTTATTCCTAGAATAAAGCCTGCTTCTCTCAGGTTTTATCATGGAGAATTTTATGAAAGCCAAGCTTTTACCGACTATAGTATATGAATATTATAGCCGAGAAGCAATACATCATCAACATAAGGACAATGAATGTCAGTGTGCTCCCAATAACCCTTTTATATACACAAGAATCATCTTCATTTAGAATTAAATCATACACCATTATGATTACATCAAAACGATGGTTCCAAGAATTCAATGTTTGCTTCAATCCATAAATGGAACGATTTAACTTACAAGCCTTGTTTGCATGTTTTCCCACGACAAAACCGTCAGAATGTTGCATACAAACATCCTCCAAAAGGTTTCCGTTAAGGAAAGCGGTTTTGGAGTCCAGTTATCATATTTCATAAATGAAATATGCAGCAATAACAAGCACTATCCGAATGGATTTAATCATGGCAACAGGTGAAAAAGTTCCGTCGTAGTCGACACTATGTCGTTGACGATACCCTTTCTGTATAAGCCTAGTTGCGTACATTTGTATGTTGCCATCCATGTCTGTCTTCCTTGAAAACCCATTTAGTACCAATAGGCACAATGCCTTCTGGTACATCAACCAGTATCCAAACTTGGTTGGTATACATGGAATTCATTTCGGACTTCATGGCACTTTGCCATAAAAGGAGTCGATACCTTGTATCACTTACCTCATACGTAGTCGGTCCATCTTCCTCAATAAGATTAATATCTATATGAGGTGAGATCAGAAACCCATACCTCCCAGGTTGTATTCTGACTCTCTCTGACATATGTGGTTCTTGTGTATTCGAAAATTATGGTACAGTTTCATCCCTGATGAACTGTTCATGTTCCGTAAGGGATCGGTTCCTGGAATAGTATCACTCTGATTTTCATCGAGTTATACTTTACTCCCACTTACCACTGCATTTAGGAATTCCTTTTCGAGGAAAATTGCATGGAGAGCAACAAATACATTATTCTCTTGTGAGTTGTATAAGTACTATACTTTGGTTTCCCTAGGATAACCTAAAAATAGGCACTTATCCGATTTGGGTTCTAGTTTGGTATCATCCAAATTTTTAGAGTATGCCCAGCATTCCCAAATCTTCAGGAATGAGAAACCCGGTTTCTTTCCTGTTCATATCTAATATGAAGTATGTCTAACAGATTTTCATGGAACCTTATTCAAAATAAATATTGCACTGTTTAATGCGCATCCTCAGAAGGAAATTGGTAGCTTAGAGCGACTTACCATTAACCTTACCATGTCCAACAAAGTTCAGTTTCTCCGTTCGGACACATCACTCAAATGAGATGTTCCTGGAGGAGTCCACTGTGAAAGAATATCATACTCTTTCAAGTAATCTTGAAACTCATTGCTTAAGTATTCTTCACCACGGTCCAACCGTAATATTCTTAATACTTTTGTCAGTCTGTTTTTCTACTTCGTGTCGAAACTCTTTGAATTTCTCAAAAGTTTTTGATTTTTGTTTCATAAGATACACATAACCATAACACGATGCAACATCCGTAAAGGTTACGAAGTATTCATATTCACCTCTAGCATTGGCCCACATACGTCACCATGAACAATGGCTAACAGCTCGGTGGCACATGTACCTTTACTGCTAAAAGGCACTTTAGGCACTTTGCCTAATAAACTAGATTCTTAGACGTCATATGATTTAGGATCAAATCTTCCATAGTATCCATTCTTCAAAAGAGTGGGTATACGAGTCTTGTTAATGTGTCCCAGATGACAATGCCACAAATAAGTCTCATCTGATTTACTCAGTTTGAGATTTTTGTTTGTCATTTTACATGATTGAGATTCATTTATTCGAAATATAAATATTGTTATTCACATCTAATGTGTATATCTCAATATCATCTTTATAAACAAAACACCCAGTGTTATGGAACATAAAGGTATACCCGCAACGGGTTGTACTAGATATAAATATAATATTTCTAGTCAAACTAGGTACATCATAACACTTTCCTAATTTAAGTACATGCCCAAAGGGAAGTTCCAAAACTTAGGTTCCTATAGCCAAAACAACGACTCTCGTCCTATTTCTGACTTGTAGGTCGATCTCATCTGAAGCCAGTATCCTGCTAATCAGCAGATCCCGCACATCAGTACATTGTATGTTCCACATCCAGTATCAATATCCAATTTTAAAACTGGTAGTGAACATATTTATAACAAACTTATCTAAAGCCGGAGCCTTTCCTATCTTCACTTCCTTCATGTCTGCCTTGTCTATACGGCAGTCACGCTTCCAGTGACCCCGTTTGCCACAGCTTAGGCAGACATCTTGGGATATGTCATTTTTTCTTCCCTGAAGATTGTGACGATTTAGCCTTGCCTTTTTTCTTCACACCCCAGAAGCCTTCAGCCAAGCCTTGGCCTTATGGGATGTCGAAGTAAAATGCGCCTTGAGCTTCTTGCCCCTTTGGAAGCTCTGGCTCTGTTTCCTTGAACATAGCCATTAACTCTCCAAGAGTTTTCTCTTTCTTCATGATAAACCCGCCCTAGCATTCGGGCAGAGAGTGTAAGATCAAATGTATCAAAGTCTCGGCCTCGAAGGTTATGCCCAGCTAACCTAGCGTTCGATGTCAGTAATCATCTACGACACATAGTGCTCGACAGATGTACCCTCTGACATGCGCGAGTGAAAGAGCTTCTTTTGCAATTCGTACTTCTAAGATCTAAGGTTATATCTATGAAGATCCTTTAATTTCAACATCATGGTATAAAGATCTAATCCTTAGTTCTGACGATGAAATTAAGGAGTCATTGCAGCAAGCATAACAGATTGAGCACTAAAGTTATCATCACGATGAGTCTTCCAAAGCTCATGCTCTACTATTTGCTCAACTCTGGGCTTAGGCTCGAGAGGTTTCTCTATTAAATAGAGTAACTTCTCAATTCTCAGGACTATCCTGAGATGCATTTCCTAATAAGAAAATTTATGCCGTTAAAGACATTTTCACCCAGGATTATGTCCTTTGACGCTAATCTTTCAGGTCATCTTGATTGCTATAGTCCAACTATCCAATCAACAATTTCGGGTACTATCTAATGTAATGATTACTATAGTCTAACTATATAATTAACTACAATTTGATTGGTTACTTTCAAATGTTGGTCTCTAAGACAATCCCAAGATTAATTTAAAGCAATGAAATCATGTGAATACGAAAATAAAGTATGGCAGAATCATACTTACAAAGAACGGATGTTGGATGCGTTGAACACAAAAATTCCTTGTTGAAGTTTCGGCCAAGGTGTCATTTGAGAAGTCTCCAAGCTTCCTCTTTGAATGTTGAATCCAAGTCAATGGATTAGTTTCCCTAACACCTTGATATGATTCCTTGAATGTGCTAGCAAGATTAGAAAGAAAAACAATTTTTCCTTCTTGGTTTGAAGCTCACGGTTTTGAGCTATTGGGAGAGAGAGAGAGTTTTCAAGTTCTTTTCTTTGTTTTCTAAAACCTTATAAAAAAATCCTTCTCACTTTTTTTTGGTATATGCTTTTCCAAAAAGCAAAAGGCAAATGGAGGGAAAATGGCATTCAATGCCTTCAACAACTCCCATCATGAATACTGACTGATTGTCAATCATCAAAAGGTGACATGACTTCCATCACTAAAGTGACAGGCGATGTGACTTGCGATGTGACTTGTGGGCCCACTTTAATTCAAAATCCGAGTGGGCTCGCAAACACTCCCGGGCTCGGGTTCGCTAATTCCGAATTAACGAATTTTCCATTGCGACGAAATTAAATCAAATTTAATTAAATAATTATGCCTAGCAAAATTACTATTCACGTCGTTCGCGAATTAATTCTAAATTAATTCGTTAGCCCGAATTAAAATCCAATTTTAATTCCGCGTCGAAATCTAATTTCGTTTAATATATAGAATATATTATTTTATCATTTAATTCCAAATTAATCGTTCTCTCTCTTCAAATAGTATTTTATCCCAGATCAAATCTCTCCGCAATTAATCTTAGATTAATTATGTTCGAATCATACGTCATCGGTGAATCTTCGGGAAGCGACCCATGAGATCCCTGGATATGCTGGCAGTAAATCTGGTCGTCGAACTATCCGAACACGTACGTACCTCGTACTATGTTTTTAACCGATTTACAAGACATGGTTGGCTTCTAGCAAAGCACCGTGCCTACCCAATTCTCCAGGAATATTCTTAAAGGAATATATAATCAGGCGTAGTATACATAGTATTGGGTATTACGATCTAGTATCGGATGTGACAAGCAAGCCATGGGGATGGAATAGTGTCTGCCCCGTACGAAGCATATATCGGATTACAAGCAACTAGTCTCTTTAATCGGATAATCATGACCATGTCATATTATCCCGATGGTTGCAACCAATTTAGAGTACCAGTTCTGTATCCCTGCGTGATCATCATCTCCATATGACTGAAGTGATACTTCCATATTGACATCACACCCAATACACTACGATTCTTAATAAACCCAGAAAAGGCGTACACAGAACCTGTTAAAGTCTTGGACGACCAAAACCAAAGCGTATTGATTGTCGCAAGTATTAGCGATGCAAGTCTCAGGTTAAGACCAAATACACCTACCCTGATTCGGATTCCCATAGACACATAGTCATACTACCAATGGGATTCCGCGGGGTCAATCCAGAGCGAAGCTGTTTCCGTACCATCGATAAACACAACCTCATATCACACTTGCATAAGTATCCAATACTTAAATATATGAGAACTATATTGTTACGCTTCCATAACATGCACAAGTGCAACACTATTCTATTCCACATTATCGATGTCCAGTCTCGATAATACTACGACTAGGGATATTTAATGATTAAACCTTTATGGATTGATATTGTCTCATATCTTATAATCTGGAACTAATCATAGGGACTTTTATCATTTATATATTTAAGTAATCAAATTACAAAATGATAAAATGCAATTCCCATTGCTACATAGTTAATTTGTACAAAAACCACAATGTCTTTTACAAATAGTGACGTTATGGGTCATAATTGTCTAACATCAAATGTATTGATTACAATAGTCTAACTATATAACCCACTACAAATGAAGCAGTTTGAATACAGTCCAACTGTTTAATTAAAACAACAATTGAATATTAGTCCAACTAATATATTTATATTTTAATGACCAAAATATAAAATGAGCGCGTATTGGCAAGTATCTAAACGAAATTGTAAATTTAATACTTGCCTCCCACTATTTTCCGGCGAGCCTCTAACCCTCTGTAGAGTACTCGGGAAACCTAATTTCCTAGTGGGCTAGGATCCCGTTAAATGACACACAACCTTGACTTTGGCCAACAAGTTGTATGAAACTTAACTAGGTAGACCTCTAAGATCAATTGGATCTCCAATTCCTAGATCCAGTAGGTAGACCTCCAAGTCCGAAACATATATCCAATATATGTAAATATATCCAATATATTTCCTAACCTGTTTCCTCTGAATCAACTAAGCCTTGGCTTTGGCTCAACAAACTTAATGATTCCAGTTAAGCGTGACCCATTGACAGTGGGAAAGCTGCGTAATTGAAGTCGAGGAACTAGAAATGACATTGACTTTGGCCAAGAAGTCACAACCGCCCAAGACGATATGGAACAAAGCTTACGCGGTTCAAACACATCCGCGATGGACAAAGGTCTTGACTTTGGCCAACAAACCAATGCCAATCTTGGATCTTCAGAGAGAACCACTCAATGGAAAGAAAAACGCTTAATATTGAATGAGTTTTTTTCACGTAAATTTGCAACCATTTTATTATCTTTGATTAGGTTTCGTCATACACCTTTAAACATGCATTCTAAAATCATATTAAGGGGCGATAATAATTAATAATGATATGCGGATGGAAATATAACAAATTGTTCCTAGAACAAATCTCTCCATTTCTTCTCTCCCGCTAGCACAAACTTCACCAAATTACATAACACTAAAAGAAACCTCATTTGCATTGAGGGGAATTGGTGAGAAGAGAAATACAAAGAGAATAAAGATAATAGGCTATACATGAAGGTCTAATTTAAATAAAGTCTAAATTTATTACAACAATTTCCAAAATTGCCCTCACCCTTCTAATATTCATCTGATATACATTATTCATACAATACATCCAAGTATTCACACATTGCATGTTATTCAATCAATCTAATCCAATTATTTAATCTTTGAATTAATGACAATCCAATGTTCAAACAATGATTTGATTTGCTCAAGTCAAACTCGTTTAAGAATAAATACTCAAAGTATGTATTCTTGAATTATATCGAACTACAATTTCAAATCCAATTTAAATTGTATCCAATATTAATTCATGTTTAATTCCAAATTAAACAATTACACTTTCAATAGTGCCTTTAAGGACTTGGATTCCAAATCCAATCCAATTGGGTCTCAAATGCCCAATTAGCATCCAATACTATTCAATTAAAGTCCAATGGGCTTTCTATTGATTCTTTAGGCATGGGCCTTGGCCATTATGGATCAAACCCAAAATGCCAAGGCCCAAGTTAGGAATCACCCTATGCCATAAAATCAATTTAGGTCCATTAGGCCCAATTAAATTATTAAAGGCTCAATGTCTTATTTTTGGACTTTATGGAAATGGTTTAGGCCCAAATATGATCCAAGACCAAAATTTGTCCCAACCAAGCCCATTAGCCCAAATACAATAAATTAGATTAATATATCATTCTAAATTACATATTAATCCATTTCAAGTGTAATTAACACAATTAATTAATTAATCTAGTATTTTCAAAACACTAATTAATCTAATTAATCATGCTTAACATCTAATTCATGTCTAACATAAATTAATCAAAATCAATATTTCCAACATGCTTCATATCTCACGGCAATAGTGTAGGACACAGAAATCAGTGAGGCTTTTCCGGGCTCGCTGCCCGGTCGGGAGTACGGAGTAGCCCGTGGGGGAACAAAACAGGAGAAATAACATGGAGTCGCCACCCGGTGTGAACCGGGAAAATGATTTAAGGCAGCACTCACCCCTCGCAAGGGAAGACCTCAAATCGTTGGGTTCGGAATGGTCCTTACTTATGCCACTTGTAATGATATGATTTGTGCAATAATCTAACCAAGCCTAAGCAACATATATTTCCAAGGGTAATCTATTCCTAAGTTCCAATATAAAATAAATCATCATAACGCAAATATACGATATCACACAATAATCTCATGAACATGTTGAATCATCAAACACGAAAAATAAATAACAACCTAATCATGAATGTAAATTGAATGCCTACTGCGGAAGAAGATAACCAAATCATGCATAGAGCAATAACGTACTAACAGCTAAATCATGCTTAAGAACCAAGTAACATACTAACAACCTAATCATGCTTGAACACCATCTCACGAACACATCAATTAGATAAATGCAGGAATACGAATAGATGATAACAGTAAAAGTATCACTAATGGAATGGTATGATTAATTACATGATACAAGAGGAATCGCCCAAGAAGCAATTATGCATGAAATGTGATGAAAAGGAATCAGTTCAGTGTATGTGCGTTCGTTTAGCGTTTGAAAATGAGTTCCAACGGTAAACAGAAGGTTCGCGTTCGTATAGCGTTTGAGAACGTGTTCGAACGGGACAAGACCTGATGAAAACAAATGTATCCACGTTCATGTACCATTCGTAAACACGTTCGAATGGTAAACAAAAGATTCACGTTCTTATAGCGTTTCATAACGCCTTCGAACGGGACAAGACCTGATGAAATAAAACACATACGTGTTCGAGTAGCATTTGTAAATGCGTTCGAATGGTAAATAGAAGGTTCATGTTCGTATATCATTTGATAATCGGTTCAAATAGGACAAGACCTGATGAAACAAAATGCATGCGTGTTCGAGTAGCGTTCGTAAATGCGTTCGAACGGGAAATAGAAGGTTCGCATTCATATAGCATTTGAGAACGCGTTCGAACGGGACAGGACATGACGCATGATAGACGACGCAAACATATACACATATGCACAATGTAGGACCCCGTGTGCCCGGTTGAACTCATTCCCATTCAATAGAGTAAACCTCATCCGGCCCGGCAAAACATCGTGGTAAAGGTAGTCTTTAGGCATTTTCCCTCGAATAGAGGACCTTTAATCCACCCTAGTTAGACCATGCGCACTAGAATGCAATACATGCGTAAATAGAGCAATGATATGCAAAAGGTCAATGACATAACAAAAGGTGAGACAAAACATCGTGATAAATGTAGCCTTTAGGCATTTTCCCTCGAATAGAGGACCTTTAATCCACCCTAGTTAGCCCATGCGCACTAGAATGAAATACATGCGTAAATAGAGCAATGATATGCAAAAGGTCAATGACATAACAAAAGGCGCGGCAAAACATCATGGTAAAGGTAGCCTTTTAGGCATTTTCCCTCGAATAGAGGACCTTTAATCCACCCTAGTTAGCCCATGCGCATTATATTACTATGCATACAAATGAATAAGACAATGATGTGGAACTCCGTATGTCCGATTAAATATATCTCACATTCAATCAAACATACTTCGTCCGGCGCGGCAAAACATCATGGTAAAGGTAGCCTTTAGGCATTTTCCCTCGAATAGAGGACCTTTAATCCACCCTAGTAAGCCCATGCGCACCGCATCATCAATACAGAGACAAATAACATACAGAAATTAAATGGCGGATAATAGATAAACAAGATAAAATAAAGCGAAAATGACTAAATCATGCTTAAATACAAAGTTGGATGAAACGAAACATGTGTGTCTCTCAAGCGGTACGTGGCGTTGTATCCCGAGTACAGACCGCACTACCGTCCACTCAGATTCGGCTACGGAATTTACTCCCGGGTTTCCATCCGATATACCACAAGAGAGACCACATATTCTGTTTATCCGGAATTCACATCATGCATCAATCCATAATACTCACATCTAATAAAGTATTAAAATAAATGAAAAAAAACAACGAGAGATAATAATAAAGAAGGTGCCCTTAGGTCTAACTTCTTAGGTCATATCTCGAAAGCGCGTTACACGGCCTTCGGAAGGGTTGATGCTCTGCAACTCCTCTGGTTCACTGGTCCACTGCTCTCATTCGTTGCCTCGTGGTTTTGGGTCGTCATTTCCTCTGTTTTGCTGCTGTTTTTGCTATATTTTCTGGTCACTATTTTCACTGTATTAAGGGACTGTTCTTACGTTTTAAGGGGTATTGGGAGTGTTGTTTTATGCGATAATTTAAGGGTTTTAAAGTGCAGTTTTTGTCTACTATTTTCGGTAATTGGGCTGCTGTTTGGGGGTGATTTTTTCGGTCACTACAGTGCAGTTTTAGGGGGAATTTTTGATGATTCAGGGGGGCTGTTTTGGGGGTGAATTTCGGTGGTGATATTTGGTTGTTTTTTTTGTGTGAATGAGCTAGGGGAGTGTAAGGGTTGGATTTGTGTTTCATTTATAGGCAAAGGCTAGGGTTTCTCTTGTGTGAATAGGAAAGGAATCAATGCAATTATTGGGGAATATTTCTCATTAGTGTCACACAAGGAAAACATCTATTTAATTAGGGACATGATTTGGCTTAATTGGGAAGATGATATATTTGATTTGTTTTATTAAGGTATGTGATATTATTTAGATTTGTGACATGTGTTTTAAATGTTTTAATTATCTTTGGGTGGGTTTTGGTGGGCTAAATGGGCTTGGGCGTGAGGCTAGCAACAAAACCAGAAGTACCAGCACTGTTCGAACGCTGATTCGAACGCTAAACGAACGCCCGCAATCTACTTGACGTTCGAACGTGTTCACGAACGCAGCACGAATGAAAGCAGTGAAAATGTGAATTGAATCTGATGACATACTTATTCTGAATTTCCCCTTCCGACATTCGTTTCTGGCAACTTCCGCAACCTAAAGAGTAGTGCCTCCGTATGATACTCATCATCGGGACTTATATGCAAAAATGCAGTGCCTACAGTCGCCCCCACTTTGATGGGACTTGTGCAGTATGTGACAATGACAATCCTATCAAAGTTAAGCAATGTATTTTTACTTACCTGGCTCGCCAGCTGCCACCTGACTTGCATGCTGCTTCGAACTGAGTTGATCTGGTGGTCCATTTTGGAACTGTGCTATATTTTTGGAGCGCCATTTTCGGCATCTGTTGTGTGTGCTCCATTTTGGAGCTCCATTTCCGGAATTTGTGGTGTGTGCTCCATTTTTGAGTGCCATTTCTGGCATCTGTCGTGTGTACTCCATTTTGGAGCGCCATTTCCGGAATTTGTTGTGTGTGCTCCATTTTGGAGCGCCATTTCTGGAATTTGTTGTGTGTGCTCCATTTTGGAGCGCCATTTCCGGCATTTGTGGTGTGCTCCATTTTGGTGTGCCATTTCTGACATCTGTCATGTGTGCTCCATTTTGGAGAGCCATTTCCGGTATTTGTTGTGTGTGCTCCATTTTCGAGCGCCATTTCTGGCATTTCTTGTGTGTGTTCCATTTTGGTGCGCCATTTCTAGCATCTATTGTGTGTGCTCCATTTTGGAGCGCCATTTCTGGCATCTGTCGTGTGTGCTCCATTTTGACAGCGCCCTTCCGGCATTTTTGTGGTGTGTGCTCCATTTTGGAGCGCCATTTTCGGCATTTGTTGTGGTCCATTTCCGAACCGTTTCTGTGCGAGGGAACGTGGCTATTTTTGAACCGTTACTTGATGATTTTATTGGTCTTTGTCGCTACAAACCGCGAATACAAAATTAAAATTGCATGATGTGATATGATTGCATGTACGCATGGATATGTTCCTATTTTGGATGGGTTAGGCCTTCCTTGGTCCATTTTCGAACCGTGGTTTTTTTTCCATGCTTTTGAGCTCCATTTTGCTCTTTGGCCTTGTCCTTTTCTGTCATCTTCGGCTTTTCCTTGTCTTCCCATTTTACCACAAGTGCTCACATATTTCGAAGTGTCCATTTTCGGCCGTCTGATGTGATAGTGGTCCATTTCCAAACCATGCTCCACTTTCGGAGTGCCATTTTTGGCGATCTGATGATGCGTGGGACTCGACCCTGGGATGCATCCCCAAAAGTGATGCTGAGTGGACCTCATCCCTGAGACTCATCCCCAAAATTGTACTGATGTGGGCCTCGACCCTGGGACTCATCCCCAAAACTGATATTGATAATGATGTGGGCCTCGGCCCCCGGGGGACTAATCCCCAAAACTGATACTGACAATGCTAATGTGGGGACTCACCCCAGGGACTCATCCCTAAAACCGATGTTGATATTGATGTGGGCCTCACCCCCGAGACTCATCCCCAAAATTGATACTGATGTGGGCCTCGGCCCAAACTGATATTGATGTGGGCCTTGCCCTAAACTGATAATGATGTGGGCCTCGCCCCTAAACTGATATTGATGCTGTGTGGGCCTCAACCCATGCTCTATCCTCAAACTGATGACATTGGGTTAGGTCTTCTCATGGTGACTGCTCGGTTTTCTCTTCTTCAGGTAAAGTAAGGCTTAAATCTGTCTACGTTGATCGGCTCGGTGAACTCATTCCCTTCTAAATCTGACAGTCTCACTGCCCCATTTCCCAATTTCTGAATGGCCTATCCTGTCTTTCTGCTTGCTTCTTTTGAGGATTCCCCGTGTCTAAACATCGCTTGAGTATCATAGTACTGTTGGAAAATCTAATCCATGTCCCAAGATCAAAAGAACAAGCAAAACATATAAATAATGAATGAACAATATTGAAGTATGGCGGCGGAATCATACTCACAAAGATCGGAATGCGGATGCGTTGATAAAACAAAATTTCTCCTTTGTGCAGTGAGGGTTCGGCCAAACAGAAAAGAGAAGCTCCAAGCAATTTTTGATCCTTCCAAGCTCTAAGATGAGTTTCCCATAACACCTTGTATGATCCCTTGATGGTGCTAGCCAAAGATGTGTATTTTATGTTCCAAACATGCACAAATTCTTCAAGTTTTTGCAACAAAAACAGAAAAGTGGAGAGAGCCAAAACTGCAGTGAAGTTTTCGGCAATGTGAGAGAGAGGAGAGATCTGATTTTTTGTTACAAAAATCAATTTATATTTATGCCATAATATTTATTAATTAATAATAAACTTATGACACAAATCATGCAATGGCTTAGAGTGTCAAACACTCAATTTCCATGCAAAACCTTGAGTGCATTGTACACTATCTCCATGCAATGCATCAACAATTAAATAATGCATATAATGACATGTGTCATGTGGGCCCCACACGTTTCCAAATGAAAGTGGGCCCACGTGCACTCACGCGTTCGGGTTCGATATTTCCGAAATACCGAACTTACGTCGCGACGTTAATTAAATCGAATTTAAATAAATAATTGCGCCTAGCGAAATTATTATTTACGTCGCTAACGAATTAATTCTAAATTAACTCGTTTGCCCGAATTAAAATCTAATTTTAATTTCGCGTCGAAATCGAATTTCGATTATTATATCGAATATAATAATTTTACGATTAATTCCAAATTAATCGTTCTCTCTCTTTATATAGTACTTTATCCAAGATAAAGTCTCTCCGTAATTAATCCAAGATTAATCGAGTTTGAATCATACGTCATTGGTGAATCTTCGGGAAGCGACCCAAGAGATCTCTAGATATGTTGGCAGTAAATCCGGTTGTCGAACTATCTGAACACGTACGTACCAAGTACTACGTTTTTACCGATTTACAAGACAAGGTTAGCCTCTAGCAAAACGCCATGTCTACCCAATTCTCTAGAAATATTCTTATTGGAATATAAGATCTATAACAGGCGTAGTATACCGTAGTATAGTGTAGTGTATATCGAACCAGTATCGGATGATCACATGTAAGGCCTGGGGCTGGAGATGTGTCTGCCCCGTACGATACACATATCGGACATCAAGCAACCAGTCTCTTTGAATCGGATAATCCTGACCTAGTCATATTATCCCGATGGTTGCAACCATTATAGAGTACTAGTTCTGTATCCCTCGCGATCATCATCTCCATATGTCTGAAGTGATACTTCCATCTTGACATCACACCCAATACACTACGATTCTCGATAAACCCAGAAGAGGTGTACACAGAACCCGTTAAAGCCCTGGACCACCAAAACTAAAGTTTACCGATTGTCGTAAGTACTAGCGATGCAAGTCTCAGGTTAAGATCATATGCACCTACCCTGAAGCGGACTCCCATAGACACGCAGACATACTACCAATGGGACTCCGCGGGGTCTATCCAGAGCGAAGCTGTTTTCCGTACCATCGGTAAAACACAACCTCCTACCGCACTTGCATAAGTATCCAATACTTAAATATATGAGAACTATGCCGTTGTGCCCTCACAACATGCACAAGTGCAGTACTAGTCTATTCCGCATTATCGATGTCCAATCTCGATAATACTACGACTAGGGATATTTAATGATTAAACCTTTATGGATTGATACCGTCTCATATCATCACAATCCGGAACTAATCATAGGGACTTTTACCATTGTATATCAAAGTAAATAAATTACAAAACGGTAAAAGGCAATTTTATTACTACATAGTTAATTTTGTACAATAATACAATATCATTTACAAAATAGTGACGCTATGGGTCATTACTGTCTAACAATCTCCCACTTGGCCTATAGCCAGTCACTCAAGCATCTAATACCTGAACTATGTACATGTCGCTCAAACTTTTCCCGAGGAATAGCCTTCGTCAGCGGATCTGCAAATTATCCTCTGATGCGATCTTTTCGATCTTCACATCGCCACGATGTATGATCTCTCGAATCAGATGGAATCGTCGAAGAACATGTTTGGATCGTTGATGAGACATTGGTTCCTTAGCCTGTGCTATAGCCCCGCTATTGTCACAATACAATGGAACGGGCTCAGCTACTAACGGAACTACTCCTAATCCAATTAGAAATTTACGGATCCAAACTGGTTCTTTTGCTGCTTCAGCTGCTGCAATGTACTCCGCTTCAGTTGTTGAATCGGCAACAGTATCTTGCTTGGAAGATTTCCAGCTCACTGCTCCATTATTCAAGCAAAATATGTACCCGGTTTGCGACTTGAAGTCGTCTCTGTCGGTTTGGAAACTTGCATCGGTATACCCAGATACCTCAAGTTCTCCATCTCCATAGATTAAGAAAACATCCTTAGTTCTTTTAAGATACCTAAGGATACTCTTAACCGCCATCCAGTGATCCTGTCCTGGATCGGCCTGATATCGACTGCACATGCTCAAAGCATAGGACACATCAGGTCGTGTACATATCATGGCATACATGATCGATCCGACTGCCGAGGCGAACGGAGTCCGACTCATGTTGTCTCTCTCATCTTGTGTTTTAGGACACATGTCCCTAGATAGATAGACGCCATGTGATGTTGGCAACAGTCCCCTCTTGGACTGATCCATGTTGAATCTCTTCAACACTTTATCAATATATGTACTCTGGGAGAGTCCAAGTAGCCTTCTAGATCTATCCTGGTAGATCTTTATTCCTAGAATAAAAGCTGCTTCTCCCAGATCTTTCATGGAGAATTTCAATGAAAGCCAAGCTTTCACCGACGTTAACATGGGAATGTCATTGCCTATAAGCAATACATCGTCGACATAAAGGACAATAAAAGTCAGTGCACTCCCACTAACTTCTTTATATACATAGGATCATCTACGTTTTGAATGAAATCATATTCTTTTATGACCTCATCAAAACGTTGGTTCCATGACCTCGATGCTTGCTTCAGTCCATAAATGGACCGATTTAACTTACAAACCTTGTTTGCAAGTCTTGGTGCGATAAAACCGTCAGGTTGTTGCATATAAACATCCTCCAACAGGTTTCCGTTAAGGAAAGCGGTTTTAACGTCCATCTGCCATATTTCGTAATCGTAATATGCAGCTATCGCAAGCATTATCCGAATGGATTTAATCATGGCAACGGGTGAGAAAGTTTCGTCATAATCAACTCCAAGTTGTTGACGATACCCCTTCGCTACGAGCCTAGCTTTGTACGTTTGTACGTTGCCATCCATGTCTGTCTTCTTCTTGAAGACCCATTTGCATCCAATAGGCTTTACGCCTTCTGGTGCATCAACCAGTGTCCAAACTTGGTTGGTATACATGGAATCCATTTCGGCCTTCATGGCCTCTTGCCATAAAGTGGATTCGATACCTTGTATCGCTTCCTCATACGTAGCCGGTTCAGTATCCTCAATAAGATTAATATCTACATGAGGTGAGATCAGGAATCCATACCTCTCAGGTATTACCCTGACTCTCTCCGACCTACGTAGTCCTTGTGTAATTGAAGATTGTGGTTCAGTCTCATCTTGGATGGACTGTTCATGTTCCGTTCTCGATTCATTGCCAGGAACAGTATCACTACGACTTTCATCGAGTTCTACTTTCCTCCCACTAAACACTGCATTTAGGAATTCCTTCTCAAGGAAAACCGCATGTAGAGCAACAAATACTTTGTTCTCTTGTGGGTAATAGAAGTAAATCCTTTGGTTTCCCTAGGATATCCAACAAATAGGCATTTATCTGATTTGGGTTCAAGTTTGGTACCTTCCAAACGTTTGACGTATGCCCAGCAACCCCAAATCTTCAGGAATGAGAAACCTGGTTTCTTTCCTGTCCATATCTCATACGGAGTCTGTTCAACAGACTTTGACGGAACCCTATTCAAAATAAGAATTGCACTTTCTAATGCATGTCCCCAGAAGGATATAGGTAGCTCAGTGCGACTCATCATCGACCTTACCATGTCAAGCAAGGTACGGTTTCTCCGTTCAGACACACCATTTAATTGTGGTGTTCCAGGAGGAGTCCATTGTGAAAGAATACCATATTCTTTCAGGTAATCTTGAAACTCATTACTTAAGTATTCGCCACCACGGTCCGACCGTAATGTTTTAATACTCTTGCCTGTTTGTTTTTCAACTTCGTGTCGAAACTCTTTGAATTTCTCAAAAGTTTCCGACTTGTGCATCATTAGATACACATAACCATAACGCGATGCATCATCCGTAAAGGTTACGAAGTATCGGTATCCACCTCTAGCCTGGCTAGACATGGGCCCACAAACGTCACTATGAACGAGGGCTAACAGTTCAGTGGCTCGTTCACCTTTACCACTAAAAGGTGATTTAGGCATTTTGCCTAATAAACAAGATTCGCAGACGTCATATGAATTTGGATCAAATCCGTCCAAGTACCCACTCTTCGAAAGTGTGGATATGCGAGTCTTGTTGATGTGTCCCAGACGACAATGCCACATATAAGTTTCTTCTTTGGATTACTCATTTTGAGCCTTTTGTTTGTTATTTTACGTTTTGGAGATTTGTTTATATTCAAAATATAAAGACCATTATTTGCATCGGCACTGCAAATTTCTGCATCATTTTTATATAAATAACACCTGGTGTTTTTAAATACAAAAGTGTACCCATACTGGGTTAACAAAGATACAGAAATAATATTCTTAGTTAAACTAGGAACAAAATAACAGTCATTTAGTTCAAGTACATGCCCCGAGGGCAGTTCCAAAACAAAAGTGCCTACGGCCAAAACAGCAACAGAAGTTCCATTTCCAACTCGTAGATCTACCTCCCCCGAAGCCAGTCTCCTGCTATCATGCAGATCCTGCACATCAGTACAAATATGAGAACCACAGCCAGAATCAAAAATCCAATTTTTATTAAGACTAGAAGTAGTCATATTTATCTCAATAACAAACATACCTGAGGCCGGTGCCTTGCCCGCCTGTATGTCCTCCTTATGTCCCTTGTTCATGCGGCAGTCACGCTTCCAGTGACCTTTCTTGCCGCATTTCAGGCAAACATCTTGAGACTTGTCCCTTGGCTTCCCAGAAGCCTTTGTTGACTTGGCCTTGCCTTTGTTTCTATGCTTTTTCTTCTTAACACCCCCAGTTGCCTTGAGCCCAGCTTTCGGCGTTTGAGATGTTGATGCAAAGTGCGCCTCGCGCTTGTTGCCTTTCAGAAGCTCTTTCTCTGACTCCTTGAGAATCGACAATAACTCTCCAAGAGTATCATCCGAATTCATCATTTGTAGTTGATGACAATCTGTTTCCAAGTATCGGGTAGTGACTGTAGAAGAATTACATCTATAGCCAGCTCAGCCTCCAAGACTATACCCATATTAGCCAATTCATCAAGATCGGCTATCATTTGAGTCCCATGGACCTCAACAGAACTACCATCAGTCATACGGGAGCGAAAGATTTTCTTCACCAACTCGTACCTGCCATCCGCTTATTAGTGCGGTGAAGATCTTGCAATCTTGCCATCATATTATAAGGATCCAAGTCCCTATTCTGGCGGCGAAAGTGTTGAGTCATTGAAGCAAGCATGATCGACTGAGCCGTGTCACAATCATCACTGTGAGTTTTCCATAACTCCAGCTCAAGTGGCTCAGTGGGCTTAGGCCCGAGAGGTCTTTGTATATATAAAGTATCCTCTCCGCCCCAAGGACTATCCTTAGGTTCATTTCCCAATCAGCGAAGTTTGTCCCCTTAAAGACATTGTCACCCATGATGATGTCTCGGACATTTACCTTGCTTGCCATCTTAACTACGATAGTCCAACTATCTAGTTAACGATATATGGGTACAGTCAAACTGTTACAAAAAAATAACATTTTATTAGTCCAACTAATTGTTAAAATATTGACGAAATAAATTTTGTAAGCGCGTAAAGCTAAGTATCTGAATGAAATTGCAAATTCAATACTAGCCTCCCACTATTTTCTACAAGTCTCTAACCCTCTGTTGAGTACTCGGGAAATCCAATTTCCTAGTGGGCTAGGATCCCGTTAAATAACACACAACCTTGACTTTGGCCAACAAGTTGTATGATATTTAACTAGGTAGATCTCGAAGATCAATTGGATCCCATCCAATTCCTAGATCCGGTAGGTGGACATCCAAGTCCGAAACATATATATCTAATACATATGTCAATGTATCCAATACATTTTCCTAACCATTTCCTCTGAATCAACTAAGCCTTGGCTTTGGCACAACAAACCTAATGATTCCAGTTAAGCGGGACCCATTGACGAGGAAAGTTTCGTAATCAATGTCGATGGACAAGAAGTGATCTTGACTTTGGCCAACAAATCACAACTTGGACAGGACACCGATGTGGAACAAAACTCTCATGATTCAAACACATCCTCAATTGACAAAGGTCTTGACTTTGGCCAACAAACCAATGCCAATTTCGGATCTTGAGAAAGAATCATTCAACGGAAGGAAAATCGCTTAATATTGTTTGAGGGATTTTTCGCGTAATTGGCAACCAATTAATTTATCTTTGTTAGGTCTCATCATCATACACCCTTAAGCATGCTTCTCTAAAACATCATAAAGCGCGTAAAGTAAAGTAATAGTGATATGCGGATGGATATATAAAAACAACTTGTTCCTAGAACAAATCACTCCATTTCCTCTCCCCGCTAGCACTATTCTACTTCTACCCAATTACATAATACAATAAGAGAAACCTCATTTACATTGAGGGGAATTAGGTGAGAAGAGAATACAAAGAGATAAAGAGATAAGGCTGGACACGCAGGTCCAATTTATAAATTCCAAATTTACAATAATTTCTAAAATTACCCTTCCCTTCTAATATCCATCCGATATACACTATTCATACAACACATCCACATTCATTCATTCAAGGCATGTTATACAACCAATCAAATCCATTTATTAGTCTTTAATTAGGTGACAATACAATGTTCAAACAATTGTTTGCATTTGCGCGAGTCCAACTCGTTTTGAGAATAAATACTTATAGTATGAATTCACGAATTATATCGAACTACTCGTTAAATCCAATTTAAGTCGTATTCAATACTAATCCTTTTATTTAATTCTAAATTAAATATTTACACTTTTATTGTGCTTTTATAACTTAGATTCCAAATCTAGTACTATTGGGTCTCAAAGCCCAACTAACATCTAATGTTCGTTTAATTAAAGTCCGATGGGCTTTCTATTGATTTCATTAGGCTTGGGCCTTGGTCAATGTGGGTCAAACCCAATTTCCAAGCCCAATAAGGAATCACCCTCATTTGCCATAAAAATCAATATCAAGCCCATAAGGCCCAATTAAACATAAAAGCCCATTTATTACATTTGGACTTAAATGGTGTGATTTAGGCCCATTTTGGATCCAATCCAAATGGTCCAAATCTACTTGGCCCAACCAAGCCCATTTATGTCCAAATATAATAGTTTTAGGCCCAATTCAAAATTAAGCCCAATTAACCAAATTTTAAAATTCCAAATTTTATAACTTAATTAATTAAAGTGTATTATCATGATTAATCCTTTAAATCAATATTCCAAAATATCAAATTAATCCATTAATCATTTTTTTTATCTTAAATATATGTCCAACATTATTTAATCAAAAAATCAAGTCCCTAATCTTCTTCCATGCATTCGGCCAAGGTGATGAAAAATTACCGATTTCGTTTTCAATCCAATCGAATCACAAATCGTCATTTTATGTTCGTTTCAAGTCATCCAATATCTTATAAACAAAAATCATCATCTCCATGGTCTAGGTGTATTCGGCCAAGCCTCTCCAAGAGGGGAAAAATTAATCCAATTTATTTTTCATGAAATTGATAATGTATAACATAATTGTAACATACATTTAAGCATACTTAATCAAGCAAAATCATCAAATCATGCTTCAATCAATTTTCCCAAATATTACCCTAATATATTTGCATGCTCTTTAAGCTCAATGATACCATTGTTGGAAAATCTAATCCATGTCCCAAGATCAAAAGAACAAGCAAAATATATAAATGAATGAACAATATTGAAGTATGGCGGAATCATACTCACAAAGATCGGAATGCGGATGCGTTGATGAAACAAAATTTCTCCTTTGTGCAGTGAGGGTTTCGGCCAAAAGAAAAGAGAAGCTCCAAGCAATTTTTGATCCTTCCAAGCTCTAAGATGAGTTTCCCATAACACCTTTGTATGATCCCTTGATGGTGCTAGCCAAAGATGTGTATTTTATGTTCCAAACATGCCAAATTCTTCAAGTTTTTGCAACAAAAACGAAAAGTGGAGAGCCAAAACTGCAGTGAAGTTTTCGGCAATGTGAGAGGAGGAGAGATCTGATTTTTTGTTACAAAAATCAATTTATATTTATGCCATAATATTTATTAATTAATAATAAACTTATGACACAAATCATGCAATGGCTTAGAGTGTCAAACACTCAATTTCCATGCAAAACCCTTGAGTGCATTGTACACTATCTCCATGCAATGCATCAACAATTAAATAATGCATATAATTGACATGTGTCATGTGGGCCCCACACGTTTCCAAATGAAAGTGGGCCCACGTGCACTCACGCGTTCGGGTTCGATATTTCCGAAATACCGAACTTACGTCGCGACGTTAATTAAATCGAATTTAAATAAATAATTGCGCCTAGCGAAATTATTATTTACGTCGCTAACGAATTAATTCTAAATTAACTCGTTTGCCCGAATTAAAATCTAATTTTAATTTCGCGTCGAAATCGAATTTCGATTATTATATCGAATATAATAATTTTACGATTAATTCCAAATTAATCGTTCTCTCTCTTTATATAGTACTTTATCCAAGATAAAGTCTCTCCGTAATTAATCCAAGATTAATCGAGTTTGAATCATACGTCATTGGTGAATCTTCGGGAAGCGACCCAAGAGATCTCTAGATATGTTGGCAGTAAATCGGTTGTCGAACTATCTGAACACGTACGTACCAAGTACTACGTTTTTACCGATTTACAAGACAAGGTTAGCCTCTAGCAAAACGCCATGCTACCCAATTCTCTAGAAATATTCTTATTGGAATATAAGATCTATAACAGGCGTAGTATACCGTAGTAATAGTGTATATCGAACCAGTATCGGATGATCACATGTAAGGCCTGGGGCTGGAGATGTGTCTGCCCCGTACGATACACATATCGGACATCAAGCAACCAGTCTCTTTGAATCGGATAATCCTGACCTAGTCATATTATCCCGATGGTTGCAACCATTATAGAGTACTAGTTCTGTATCCCTCGCGATCATCATCTCCATATGTCTGAAGTGATACTTCCATCTTGACATCACACCCAATACACTACGATTCTCGATAAACCCAGAAGAGGTGTACACAGAACCCGTTAAAGCCCTGGACCACCAAAACTAAAGTTTACCGATTGTCGTAAGTACTAGCGATGCAAGTCTCAGGTTAAGATCATATGCACCTACCCTGAAGCGGACTCCCATAGACACGCAGACATACTACCAATGGGACTCCGCGGGGTCTATCCAGAGCGAAGCTGTTTTCCGTACCATCGGTAAAACACAACCTCCTACCGCACTTGCATAAGTATCCAATACTTAAATATATGAGAACTATGCCGTTGTGCCCTCACAACATGCACAAGTGCAGTACTAGTCTATTCCGCATTATCGATGTCCAATCTCGATAATACTACGACTAGGGATATTTAATGATTAAACCTTTATGGATTGATACCGTCTCATATCATCACAATCCGGAACTAATCATAGGGACTTTTACCATTTATATATCAAAGTAAATAAATTACAAAACGGTAAAAGGCAATTTCATTACTACATAGTTAATTTTGTACAATAATACAATATCATTTACAAAATAGTGACGCTATGGGTCATTACTGTCTAACAAGTACCAGGGTTGAATGCTTTTGCCAAATATTACTCATGTTGCAGTTGTTGAAAGGATGAGACTAGGCAAGTAAGCGAAATGAACTTCTTATTATCATTAATAAAAGGTTCGAACAAGTAGATAAACTCAATGTCTTTGGAAAATGCAAGATCAAATAAACTAGGAGGAACAAACTTCATCATTCGCAGCATTGCCTTCTTCCTCGGCCTATGGTCTCCACTGCTGTCGTTCCCTATCCCTATGAAAAGAAACTGGTGGTTGAGGGTTTGGAGGACAAAGCTTCGGGTAGGCTTAGAGTTTGATCATGTAGGTCAGTGTGGAACGAAGTGGTAGTTTGGTAGAGGATTCCGATGGTGTTGGGGTTGTTTTTTCTCAAGATCGGGTATATTTATGGGCATCCAATGAGGTTTTGGATTTCATGCCTAAGGTGGGTGCAGCTTCAGTTTCATAGCCTCTCCTCTGATGGAAGTGACAAGTACATCGGCTAGGTCAAGGTTGGGTGGTATAGGATCTAGAAGTGGTTTCGCTCTAAGGGTTTTATGAGTCCTTGCGCCTTCAGCTTCTCAAGCACCTTAGATAAGGCTTCCCCAAGTTAGAGAAATGCTGGTTCCTGATGGCAGCAACCTCAGTAGTAGTGGGCTTGGTCTCATAATGTCCCCTAAAAGTCCTTCTATTCTAGCCATAGAACTTTCTATTCTCCGCTTTTTCTTCTTCGATGTCCATGAAAGTCTCCCTCATCTGTCGGAAATATGCAATCATGGAGGTCATCCTTTTTAACTTGCCATAAATGGATGGCTTGGTGCCCTTGATGATCATTTTGATTTGGTCATTCTCTGAGGGCCGAGTCTGCATCTTTAGAAGCTGGCGTCTCCAGCGGTCTAAATACTCCATAAAGCTCTCCTCCGGCTTCTGCTTGGTATTCTCCAAATCGCGGAGTGACAAATCAATCTCCAAGTCTGTAACATATTGTTTCAGAAATGCATCTGCCAATTCCCTCCAATCTTCATTGACCTTCCTCTCAAGGCTATGATACCACACTACTGGCGCCCATTCATGTGATATCCCAAACATTTTCTGAACTTGGCATTGTGACAGGCACACTGAACTCATAACTGATACATATTGTCAGAGATGGACACTCAGATCCCCATTCCCGTTGAACTTGGCCAAGTCGGGCATTTTGAACTGAGCTGGCAGCTGTTCTTCAAAAGTCATTGCCTCATAATCTAGCAAGGTCTTCATGTTTACCCCTCATTTTGCGGGAACCGATTCTACCTGATTCCGTAGCTTCTGTAATTCTGCCTGAGACCCAATCATTCTTCATGACACATATTCAGCCATATCATCATCCAAGGTGGGGATGTCATCCCCCAAACCGTTCGGAGGCTCCGCACGCCTCACATTCTCAGAATTTCCCCTAGCACGGGGCACAGCCATATTGGCCATAGCAGCAGTTAAGGCTTGTAACTGTTCAGTAAACTTGGCGAGATTGGTCTCTAATTGATCCATACGTGATACCTCATTCTCTGATTCACTCATGTTTTCTATTGGCCTTTTAACAAGCCTTCCATTTTCCCTAACCCAACAAATATCTATGATGGCTCTTAAGACACAAGAGAGTTAACATGATGTGTGTATGCATGAGATGCATGAGATACGTGTGATGCATGGAACATATAAATCGGCCCTTTGTCATTTTAAGGCTTCAATCACATTATTGCAAGGTGCAAACTTGTCCCAGTTGAAAAGGCCCAACATGTTTACACTTTTGCGATAACATGGCTAAATAACTTCAAATGACAAGGGGCCCAATCACAGGATGGCCCATTGACATTTTAGAAACTTTTGGCCCAATTGTCATAGGATACGAACTCGTCCCAGTTTAAATGGCCCAATAAGTTCGCATTTCTGACAAGAAGTCCAACTGCATCCAAATGAGGATGGTCCCAAGCATTCAAGCATAAAGCAATAATTTCTACAGAGCGGCCCATCAACATTTCAAAAGCATTTGGCCTAATTGTGATAGGATACGAACTTGTCCCAGTTTAAATGGCCCAACAAGTTCGCATTTCTGATAAGAAGTCCAACTACATCCAAATGAGGATGGTCCACAAGCACAAGGAAATAGTTGCTATAGGCCATACAACTCCGGTCTACCTGTGGGTTTATGAGAGTGTGGACAAAGACTCTCGCTAGCGAAGGATTGCCCACAACTAGGTATCCCCACTCAAGGGTTCGAGCGACCAAGTGAGAGCACATTTTTTATACCTTACGGTACGTGCCAACTAGTTATGGTGCGTGACTGACTGTCAAATGGATTTCCCGTTGTAGATTCCCCAGAGGTGTAGGTTTCTAGATTAGGTCCCAAGATTCATAAAATCAAGCAAGAAATTTGCATGAATACATAAAGGAGTAAGGCGGAATACATACTCACATTGACCGGATCTTGCAACGCGATGAACATGAGTCTTCAAGCTTCTCAAAATCGCGGCAGTGGCCTCTTAGAACTGCAGGGACTGCTCGATTTTGGTCTGTTTTGGCTCCTCCAAAATCGGCCATTGATGAACACCATGGAACCTCCAAGCTCCAAGCTCCAAAAATGATTCCAAGCTCAAGTGTTCATTTCCCTATCACCTATGTATCACTCATGTGTGTGCTAGCACTTCTTCTTCTTCTTTGCTTCTCACTAATTCGGTCAAAACCAGAAAATGGAAGGAAGAAAACGGTTCCATACCGTGAAGAAGAAGGAGGGAAAAAGAGAGGGAGAGGAAAAAACGTGGAAGTCAAGTGGAGAGAGAAGGAAAATGTTTTACTTATATATTTATTTTTATTTTCCAAAAACAAAAACAAATACAAAAAGCATTTTCCATTTACAAAAAAACAAAAAGCAAAATCAAAAAGCAAAAAGCAATTAATGCTTTTCAACCACCATATCAATCACTCAAATCAAGTGACAACTTGTCACATCACTCAAAGTGACATGTTCCGGGAGGAGTCCTCATTGAAATAATACTATACTCTTTCGAGTATACAAGAAACTTATTGCTTAAATATTTCCATTACGGTCTTACCGTGACGGTTTAATACTTTAGCCGATCTGTTTGTCTATTTCGTGTCGAAACTGAGAAAGTTTCTGATTTGTGTTTCAATCGAAACACATAACCATAACGCGATGCCACATCGGTATAGGTCACGAATATTCATATCCACATCTAGCCTAGCTAGACATGGGCCCACTTACTTCACTATGAATTAGGGCTAACAGATCGGTTGCACTAGCACTTTTACCAAGTAAATAGTGTTTTAGGCACTTTGCCCAATAAACTAAATTCATAGACTTTATTTGAATAGAATCAAATCAGTCCTAGTACCCATTCTTTGAAAGTGTGGATATACGATTCTTGTTTAATAGTGTCCCTGACAACTATGCCACAATTAGTTTCTTAACTGATCAAATAAGTTTGAGCTATTTATTTGTCATGTGATATATTTGATATATTATTTATATTCAAAATATAAATTCTGTTATTCACATCTAATGTGTTTATCTCAATATCATCTTTATATAATAAAACACTTTAGTGTTCTAGAATATAAAGGTTCACCCGCAGCGGGTCAAACACTGATATAGAGATAATGTATCTAGTCAAACTAGTAACATTATAACAGTTTCCTAATTTAGGTACATACCCGAAGGTAGTTCCTAAATTCAGGTATCTACGATTAAAGCAGCGACTTTCGTCCCGTTTTCAATTCCCAGATAAATCTCAATTGAAGTCAGTATCCTGTTCAAAACAGATTCTGAACATCAATACATATATTTTATGTACCACACTAAGTATTTAAAATCTAATTTTAATATTAGTTGCGAACATAATTATGACAATCATTTTTGAAGTCAGAGCCTGCTCGTCTTCAATTCCTTCTTAGGATATGTCATTTTATCTTCCTAGAAGATTATAATGATTTTGCCTTTACCCTTTTCAACATTCCAGTAGCCTTCGGCCAAGCCTCGGGTTTCTAGAATATCGAAGTAAGGTGCGCCTTGCGCTATTTGCCTAATTGCAAACTTTGAATTTGTCTCTTTGAGAATAGTCATTAATTCTCCAAGAATTATTTATTGCAATTTAGTATTTCAAAGATCTAAAATAGATCCATGAAAATCCTTCAATTTCATTTATCATACTTTAAAGATCTAATCCTTAGTTCTGATTCAGAAATTAAGGAGTCTACTTGACAAGTATAATGGATTAAGCACTAAAGTTATCATTACATGAATATTCCAAATATCATGTTCCACTTATTTGCTTAACTCCTGGCTTAGGCTTAATACGTTATTTTATCAAATAAACTAACTTATTATTTTTCCAGGACCATCCTGAAATTATTCCCAATTTGAAAATTAAACCATTTAAACACATTTTCCCCAGGATTATGTTTTAAATGCCAATCTTTCAATATTATCTTGATTCTAATAGTCCAACTATTTAATCAACGATTTGTGGTACTTTGTATTATATTGATTATTATAGTCCAACTATACAATCAAATATAATTTAAATTAATTAACCTCAATTACATTGATTACTATAATCCAATTATAAAATCAACTGTAAATTGAAATTAATTAATTCAAATATATTGATTGATATAATCCAATTATGTATAATCAACTATAATACAGTCCAACTGTTTATTAAAAAAACAATTTAAATATTAGTCCAACTAACATTTAATCTAACGACGAAATAATTTGTGATTGAGTGCGTATGGCGAGTAATTGAACGAGTATTGGAAATTCAATTCTTGCCTCCCACTATTTTTCACCGAGCCTCTAACCCTCTGTCGAGTACTCGGGAAACCGTGTTTCCTAGTGGGCTAGGATCCCGTTAAATATCACACAATCTTGACTTTGGCTAACAAATTGTATGATAATTAACTAGGTAGATCTCTAAGATCAATTGGATCCAATCCAATTCCTAGATCCGGTAGGGGGATATCCAAATCCGAAACATATATCTTATATATGCCAATAAATCCAATGTATTACCTAACCTTTTTCCTCTGAATCAACTAAGCCTTGGCTTTGGCACAACAAATTTAGTGATCCAAGTCAAGCGCGACCCATTGACCATGGAAAGCATCGTAATCAATGCTGATGGACAAGAAGTGGTCTTGACTTTGGCCAACAAACCACAACTTGGACAAGACACCAATATGGAACAAAGCCTTCATGATTCAAACAAATCTTCGACAAACAAAGGCCTTGACTTTGGCCAACAAACCAATGCCGTCTCGGATCTTGAGTGAGAATCACTCAATGGAAGGAAAGACGCTTAATATTGAACGAGGGTTTTTCGCGTGCAAATTGGTAACCAATTTATTATCTTTGTTAAGGTGTCATCATCATACACCCTTAAACATGCATTCTAAACACATATTAAAGAGCATATGAAATAAAATAATAATGATATGCGGATGGATACTTTACATTGATCCTAGATCAAATCTCTCTTTTTCTCTCTCCAGCTAGCACATGTATTTACTTCTACCCGTTACACTACACTTCTAAAGAAACCTCATTTACATTTAGGGGAATAGGTGAGAAGAGAAATCAAAGAGTATAGAGGTGATAAGGCTGACACGCAGGTCCAATTAATAAATCAAATTTATTACAACAATTTCTAAAATTGTCCCACCCGACTAATATCCATCCGATATACATTATTCATGCATCGCAACCATGTATTCATACAAGCATGTTATCAATCAATCTAATCCAATTAATTAATCTGATAATTAGTGATCATCCATTGTTCAAACAACGATTTGATTTTTGCTCGAGTCAAACTCGTTTTGTGAATAAGTACTCAAAGTACAAATTCTTGAATTAAATTAAACTACAAAATTAAATCCAATTCAATTTGTATTTAATACTAATTCACTATTTAATTCCAAATTAAATATTACACTTTTATTAACGAACCTTTACTACTTAAATTCCAAATTTAATCGCAACGGGTCTCAAAACCCGATTAACATCTAATGTTTATTTAATTAAAGTCCAATGGGCTTTTAATTAATTTCTTCAAGGCATGGACTTTTGGTCAACTCGGGTCAAACCGAATAACCAAAATCCAATCCGGGATTTACCCCATAAGCCTATAAATCAATTTTGGCCCATTAGGCCCAATTAAATAATTAAGGTCCATTATGTCATAATTGGACTTTTTGGATGCGGTTTTGGGCCCAATTGGATCAAACCAAATTGGCCTAAACCTTACTTGGTACAACCAAGTCCAAAAGCCCAATTACAACCTATAAGGCCCAATTTCCAAAAACAAGCCCAATTAATTAACTTATAAGATTCCAATTCCATAATTAATTAACCTAAGTGTAATACACAATTAATCACCCAATTAACATTTCTAAAACATTAATTAGCATAATTAATCATGCACTTCTACATCAAATAGTGTCAAACACAATTCAATCAAAATCAAACCCATTTTACATGCTTAAAGTCTCGGCAATTAGGGGTTTTTCCAATCCGATTCGGTTTCAATCCAATTGAATCCACAATCATCATTTCCCAATCAATTCAACTTATCCAATGAATCAAAACAAAAAATCACAATGAATTTCATGTTACTTGAATTCGGCCAAGCCTACTTTTAAAGGAAAAAATGTTCCAAATCAAAATTCCATCCAATTGAACTCAAAACAACATTACCCTATTGTTTTAAGTCATCTAATGATCAACAAACAAAAAATCACCAAGATATTAGGGTCTCAATTTTCGGCCATGCCTAAAAATTTGGGGAAAAATGGATCCAATCCATTTCATGAAATTGAACATACACAACTTCAATTAATCAACATACAAGCTACTTAATCAATCAATTCAACCAAATCATGCTTCAATTGATTTTACCCAATATCAAACCCTAACTTTTTCATGCTTGATCAAAGCTCATAGATACCATTGTAGGTTTCTAGATTAGGTCCCAAGATTCATGAAATTCGCACGAATACACAAATGAGTAAGGCGGAATACATACTCACATTGACCGGATCCTACAACGCGATGAACACGAGTCTTCAAGCTTCTCAAACACGCGGCAGTGGCCTCCTATAACTGCAGGGACTGCTCGGTTTTGGTCTATTTTGGCTCCTCCAAAATCGGCCATGATGAACACCATGGAAGCTCCAAGCTCCAAGCTCCAAAAACGATTCCAAGCTCAAGTGTTCGTTTCCCTATCACCTATGTATCACTCATTTGTGTGCTAGCACTTCTTCTTCTTCTTTGCTTCTCACTAATTCGGTCAAAAACAGAAAATAGAAGGAAGAAAACGGTTCTAAACCGTGAAGAAGAATGAGGGAAAAAGAGAGGGAGAGGAAAAAAACGTGAAAGTCTAGTGGAGAGAGAAGGAAAATGTTTTACTTATATATTTATTGTTATTTTCTAAAAACAAAAACAAATACAAAAAGCATTTTCCATTTACCAAAAAACAAAAAGCAAAAGTCAAAAAGCAAAAAGCAATTAATGCTTTTCAACCACCACATCAATTACTCAAATCAAGTGACAACTTGTCACATCACTCAAAGTGACATTTGATTTGACGCTTGATGTGACTTGCGATTTGACGCTCGATTTGACTTGCGTGCCGCACTCGAATTCGAAATGCGAATGCGCTCGTAAATAATCCCGGGCTCCGGTTCGTTAATTCCAAATTAACGAATTTTCCGTTGCGTCGTAATTAAATGATTACGCCTAGTGAAATCACTATTCACGTCGCTAACGAATTAATTCTAAATTAATTCGATCGCCTAAATTAAAATCTAATTTTAATTCCCCGTCGAAATCCAATCTCGTATAATATATCAAATATATTATTTTATCGATTAATTCCAAATTAATCGTTCTCTCTCTTTAATTAATATTTTATCCCAGATAAAATATCTCCGTATTTAATCCCAGATTAAATTTCTCTCTCTTCTAATTAATCCCAGATTAATTAAGTGCGAGTCATACATCATCGGTGAATCTTCGGGAAGCGACCCATGAGATCCCCGGATATGTTGGCAGTAAATACGGTCGTCGGACTATCCGAACCCGTAAGTACCTCAACTACGTTTGTACCGATTTACAAGACAATGTTGGTTTCTAGCAAATTGTCATGCTTACCCAATTCTCCAGAAATATCCTTATAGGAATATTAGATCTATATCAAGCTTAATATACAGTAGTATTGCGTATTTCTATCCAGTATCGGATGTTCACGTGCTAGGCCTGTGACTGGAATTGTGTCTGCCCCGTGATGAGTGGTAAATCTATCACTATTTCACACTCATTTAACCTAATATTTTATATAGTTTCTTGAGTTTTGTGAACGTTTTGATGTGTTTTGTGTTATTTTACAGATAAATAAAGTTGGGAAAGCATTGAAAGTAATTTGGGGCCAAAATAGAGAAAACATGACAAAAGGGCAATTCGGTAATTTTTCCGTGTCGCGACGCCAAGACCCTACGCGTCGCGACGTCTAACGTGCGCCAGACATGCTAACGTACACCGAGGGACACGTGTCAGAATCTGAGAAAATGGACTTGCTAACGTGCGCCGACATTGCTAACGTGCGCCTTGCCACGTGTCATCATCACAGAAGATTAGCTAAAATGCGCCGTCTACCACGTGTCGAAATCTCATTGGACCAAAGCCAGCGCGTGACACGTGTCGAGTTTTCATTGGACCGAATCACCGGTGACTCACATGCTGCCACGTGTTAATCTCTCATTGGACCAATCCTAAACGCGTGCCACGTGTCAGATGATCATTGGACCGAAAGCTCAGCCAATCACCGTGTGACACGTGTCGTCTTCTCATTGCACCACCTTTACCGCGTCACACGTGTCATCACCAGATTCTGCCGACAGATCACGCGTGGTCAACCCGCGTGGACCAAAACCGCGTTCCAGCGTCGCTACGCTGGGACCTTTGGCGTCGCGACGCTGGACCAAAATATGCCTATAAAAGGAGGCCGCCAGATTCATTTTTCTTCATGCTTTCCTTAGAGAATTCTCTCTAATATTATAGGAAGCATCTATTTTTGTATATATAATTATTATTTTAATTTATGTATTTTAATTTTCAGTAATAGTAGTTCTCTTCTTCTACATTTCTTTAATGTTTTGTAGTTAATTTTCTGCTGGGGATAAGGTGAAGCTTTTATTATTTTAATTTAGATTAATCTCCCTTAAATATAATATGGAAATTATAATTCAAAATATAAAAGATTACCGCCTTAATGGCTGGTTTTATTTATTTGACATAATGTGGCACCGCCTATATGGTTGGTCTTTAGGTGACAGGTAATTACCGCCTATATGGCTGGTTTATGTTCAAATACTATTATCGCCTTTATGGCTGGTCGGACTTAATTTGACTTAATAAAGAATACTGCCTTTATGGCTGGTCGGTAATATCATGTTTAATTTCTGTATTATATTAAGGGAGATATCTAAATTATAAATAGTAAAAGTGGATCCCCAACCCCCAGCATTTTATTTTTATTCTAGGGAAGTGATGAAACACAATACACACACTTAATAATTTATTTTCTTTTTATGGGTAGTTCTTTAGTTTGTTTATTGAGTCTTAAGCTTAATGCGTCTTGTTAACTGGCAATTAATAAGATTGATGAGGTAAATCTAAGATGAACTAGACATAGGGATTTTAGGTTTCAGCCTTAGATTCAATAGCCCACGATCTTCCTTGAGGATAGATAACCCTTTAATAGATTTCCTTACAGGATATGAATATACCTGTCGGGCGGGGGTAGCCATAATTAGAACTTAAACTTAATGAATCCAGGTAATGTGGTTGACATAGACATATGGTTCAATTGGGTTATACTGGGTATTTGCGTCTGACCATCGGAAGAGGCTTTTGCATATTTTCATGTTCCAGGTTAGCAAACTGAATTAGTACACATAAATAAGAGAATCAATTCATCCTTTTAACAGTATTGTGTGGAGTCACGACCCTAGATCTTTTGAGTCTGTTTATTTATTTACCTTAGTATTTTTCTTTTGTTTATTTTATTTTTATTAAGCAATTCCACATTCAACCAACCAAAGCAATCAAATCCCTTCTCCCTATAATTAGATACCTGTAAATAAATAGATTCAATAATTAATAACAACAGTAGGAATTAAGTCCTCGTGGGATCGATATTTTTATACTACTTGAACGATACGTGCGCTTGTGTTATACGCGTGTGTTTGCACCGGTCACCCCGTACGAAGCACATATCAGATGTCTGCCAACTAGTCTCTATAATCGGATAAACATGACCTAGTCATAATATCCCGATAGCTCGAGCATTTAGAGAACAAGTTCCGTATCCTATGTGACCATCATCTCCTATGACTGGAGTGATACTTCCGTCTTAACATCACACCCAACACACTACGATTCTCAATATACCCAGCATTGGCGTACACAGAACCTGTTAAAGCCCTGGACGACCTCAACCAAAGTATATTGATTGTCGCAAGTATTAGCGGTGCAAGTCTCAGGTTAAGACCAAATACACCTACCCTGATTGCAGACTCCTATAGACACATAGTCATACTACCAATGGGATTCCGCAGGGGTCTATCCAGAGCGAAGCTGTTTCCCGTACCATCGGTAAAACACAAACTCCTATCACACTTGCATGAGTATCCTATACCCAAAATATGAGAACTATGCTGTTGTGCCCTCACAACGTGCACAAGTGTAATTCTAGTCTTTTACGTATTTATCGATGTCCTATCTCGATAATACTCTGACTAGGGATATTTAATGATTTATCCTTCGTGGACTGATACTGTCTCATATCATTCTCCATCCAGGAACAAATCACAAGGACCTCTCATCATTTATACATCTAGGTGATCTAATCACAAATGATAAGAGTGAAATCTCCTTTGTCACATAGTTAATTTGTAGAACAACACCATGATCTGTACAAATAGTGACGCTATGGGTCATAATTGTCTAACAAGAGGGAGGGCGGAGCGAACTTTCTTAAAAACCCAAGCCTCTTAGGCTCTTATCACTTGGTGACAGGAATAAACAACGAGTCCTCCAAATTAGTCCATCAAAATAGGCTATGAGTACATGATTATCTAGGTGCCTTCGCAGCTTTTCCTTATGGAAAGGTAGTGAATAAGGGAAGACACGAAACCATTACCTAGCTTTAAAAATGCCTTTGATTAAACCCTTTTCAACCCACGGTAAACACGGTTAATTAAAGCACAAATCCAAACATTACAAGACATTATTTCGGGGCCAATTCTCTATCCCCAGTGGAGTTGCCAGACTGTAGGACACATAAATCGGTGACGCTGTTCCGGGCTCGCGGCCAAGTCGGGAGTACGGATTAGCCCGCGGGGGAACTAAACCGGAGAAATAACATGGAGTCGCCACCCGGTGTGAACCGGGAAAATGATTTAAGGCCGCACTCACCCCTCGCAAGGGAAGACCTCAAACCGTTGGGTTCGGAATGGTCCCTTACTTATGCCACTTGTAATGATATGATTTGTGCAATAATGTAACCAAGCCTCAGCAACATATATTTCCAAGGGTAATCTATTCCTAAGTTCACATATATAAAGTAAATCATCATAACGGCAAACATACAATATCACACAATAATCTTATGAACATGTTGAATCATCAAACACGAAAAATAAATAACAACCTAATCATGATTGTAAATTGAATGCCTACTGCGAAAGAAGATAACCAAATCATGCATAGAGGAATAACGTACTAACAGCTAAATCATGATTAAGAACCAAGTAACATACTAACAACCTAATCATGATTGAACACCATCTCACGAACACATCAATTAGATAAATGCGGGAATACGAATAGATGATAATAGTAAAAGTATAAAAAATGGAATGGTATGATTAATTACATGATACAAGAGGAATCGCCCAAGAAATAATTATGCATGAAATGTGATGAAAAGGAATCAGTTCAGTATATGTGCGTTCGTGTAGCGTTTGAAAACGCGTTCGAACAGTAAACAGAAGGTTCGCGTTCATATAGCGTTTGAGAACACATTCGAATGGGACAAGACCTGATGAAACAAAATGTATGCGCATTCGAGTAACATTCGTAAACACGTTCGAACGGTAAACAGAAGATTCGCGTTCGTATAGCGTTTGATAACGCGTTCGAATGGGACAAGACCTGATGAAACAAAACACATGCACGTTCGAGTAGCGTTCGTAAACGCGTTCGAACGGGAAACAGAAGGTTCGCATTCGAACGGGACAAGACTTGATGAAACAAAATGCATACGCGTTCGAGTAGCGTTCGTAAACACGTTTGAATGGGAAACATAAGGTTCGTGTTCGTATAGCGTTCGAGAACATGTTCGAACGGGACATGACCTGATGCATGTAGATGACGCAAACACATACGCAGATGCACAATGTAGGACTCTGAGTGCCCGATTGAACTCCTTCCCATTCAATCGAGTATACCTCGTCCGGCGTGGCAAAACATCGTGGTAAAGGTAGTCTTTAGGCATTTTACCTCGAATAGAGGACCTTTAATCCACCCTAGTTAGCCCATGCGCACTAGAATGCAATACATACGTAAATAGAGCAATGATATGCAAAAGGTCAATGACATAACAAAAGACGCGGCAAAACATCATGGTAAAGGTAGCCTTTAGGCATTTTCCCTGGAATAGGGGACCTTTAATCCACCTTAATTAGCCTATGCGCACTAGAATGCAATACATGCGTAAATAGAGCAATGATATGCAAAAGGTCAATGAAAAAACAAAATGCGCGGCAAAACATCGTGGTAAAGGTAGCCTTTTAGGCATTTTCCCTCGAATAGAGGACCTTTAATCCACCCTAGTTAGCCCATGCGCATTATATTACTATGCATACAAATGAATAAGACAATGATATGGAACTCTGTATGTCCGATTAAACATATCTCACATTCAATCAAACATACTTCGTCCGGCGTGGTAAAACATCGTGGTAAAGGTAGCCTTTAGGCATTTTCCCTCAAATAAATGACCTTTAATCCACCCTAGTTAGCCCATGCGCACCGCATCATCAATACACAAACAAATAACATACAGAAAGTAAATGGCGGATAATAGATAAACAAGATAAAATAAGGCGAAAACGACTAAATCATGCTTTAATACAAAGTTGGATGAAACGAAACATGTGTGCCTGTCAAGCGGTACGTGGCGTTGTATCCCGAGTACAGACCGCACTACCATCCATTCGGATTCGGCTACAGAATTTACGTCCGAGTTTCCATACGATATACCACAAGAGAGACCACATATTCCGTTCATCCGGAAATCACATCATGCATCAATCCATAAAAATCACATGTAATAAAGTATTAAAATAAATGCAAAAAAAAAGAGATAATAATAAAGAAGGTGCCCTCATGTCTAACCTCTTAGGTCGTATCTCGAAAGCGCGTTACACGGCCGTCGGAAGGGTTGATGCTCCGCAACTCCTCTAGTTCACTGGTCCACTGCTCTCGTTCGTTGCCTCGCGGTTTTGGGTCGTCGTTTCCTCTATTTTGCTGCTGTTTTTGCTGTATTTTCTTGTCACTATTTTCACTGTATTAATAGATTGTTCTTACGTTTTTAAGGGGTATTGGGAGTGTTGTTTTATGCGGTAATTTAAGGGTTTTAAAGTGCAGTTTTTGTCTTCTATTTTTGGTAATTGGGCTACTGTTTGGGTGTGATTTTTTTGGTCACTGCAGTGCAGTTTTAGGAGGAATTTTCTGTGATTCAGGGGGCTATTTTGGGAGTGAATTTCGGTGGTGATCCTTGGTTGTTTTTTTTATGTGAATGAGCTAGGAGTGTAAGGGTTGAATTTTTGTTTCTTTTATAGGCAAAGGCTAGGGTTTCTCTTGTGTGAATAAGAAAGGAATCAATGCAATTATTAGGGGAATATTTCTCATTACTGTCACACAAGGAAAACATCTATTTAATTAGGGACATGATTTGGCTTAATTGGGAAGATGATATATTTGATTTGTTTTATTTAGGTATGTGATATTATTTAGATTTGTGACATGTGTTTTAAATGTTTTAATTATCTTTGGGTGGGTTTTGGTGGGCTAAATGGGCTTGGGCGTGAGGCTAGCAAGAAAAATAGAAGTACCGACACCGTTCGAACGCTGATTCGAACGCTACACGAACGCCCGCAATCTGTTTGACGTTCGAACGTGTTCACGAACGCAGCACGAACGAAAGTAGTGAATGTGTGAATTGAATCTGATGACATACTTATTCTGAATTTCCCCTTCCGACATTCGTTTCCCGTGACTTCCGCAACCTAAAGAGTAGTTGCCTCCGAATAATTCCAAAATAATTCGTTCGCTTGAATTGAAATCCAATTTAATTCCGCGTTGAAATCCAATTTCATTTAATATATCCAATATATTATTTTAGTCCAAATAAATACATTAAATAGAACAATCCAATTTAACTATTAAATTTATTTTACTGATTAATTCCAAATTAATCATGTTCTCTCTTCTTCATGAATTAATCCCGGATTAATTCATGACGCAATTAATCCCAGATTAATTCTTTCTCTGATAATTAATCCCAAATTAATTCTTGCCGTAATTAATCCCAGATTAATTTTCTCTCTCATAATTAATCCCAGATTAATTCTGTTCGAGTCAAATGTCATCGGTGAATCTTTGGGAAGCGACCCAAGAGATTCCTGGATATGTTGGCACTAAATAACGGTCATCGGACTATCCGAACATGTGCGTACCCGGTACCAACGTTCTTACCAATTTAAAAGACATGGTTGGCCTCTAGCAAAGCATCATGCCTACCCAATTCTCTAGAAATATATTCAACATGGAATATATATAATCTATATCAGGCGTAGTATACTTAGTATTGCGTATTACGATCCAGTATCGGATGTCACATGCTAAGCCTGGGGTTGGAATTGTGTCTGCCCCGTACGAAGCATATATCAGATCACTAGCAACTACTCTCTTTATTATCGGAAAGTCATGACCTAGTCATACTTTCCGATGGCTATAGCACTATAGAGTACCAGTTATGTATCCCTATGTGATCATCATCTCCATATGACTTAAGTGATACTTCCATCTTGACATCACACCCAATACACTACGATTCTCAGTATACCCAGAAGAGGCGTACGCATAACCTGTTAAAGCCCCAAACGACCAAAACCAAAGTATACTGATTGTTGCAAGTATTAGTGATGGCAAGTCTCAGGTTAAGACCATATACACCTACCCTGATTCGGATTCCCATAGACACATAGTCATACTACCAATGGGATTCCGAGGGGTCTATCCAGTGCGAAGTTGTTCCCGTACCATCGGCAAACAGAACCTCATATCACACTTGCATAAGTATCCAATAATTAAATATATGAGAACTATGCTATTAAGCTTCCATAACGCGCACAAGTACAATACTAGCCTATTCCGCATTATCGATGTCCAGTCTCGATAATACTACGACTAGGGATATTTAATGATTAAACCTTAATGGATTAATATTGTCTCATATCTTATTAATCTGGTACTATTCATATGGACTTTTATCATTTATATATCCAGGTAATCCAATTACAAATGATAAAAGAGAATTTTCCTTTGTCACATAGTTAATTTTTACAAGAACACCATGTTCTTTACAAAATAGTGTTGCTATGGGTCATAATTATCCAATAAAATAATATTTTGGATTCTTAACGGGAAAATTGAAATGAAATCTGAATTTCGAAATCCCAGAAGCCCAAGCAAGCAAGAAAATTGAGTTCAAATAAGATATAAAAAGATTGATCTTGTTTGATTCACTATTGGATAAGCTCATTGTAGAACTGGCCACACAGGATAATATTCATTAAAAAAATATAATAAAAACATAAAAAAAAAATTTCAAAAGGGCGATCCACTGCATGCAAAAGTCATGCAACTTACAAAAGTTACGACTTGTGACATTGAAAGAGAGGTGTTGGACACCTATAAATAGAAGTGATCATTTCTTAGCTTTCTTCATTTTCTCTCTTGAGAATTTGTGGAGTCTCAGCACTTTTGTGTTTTATTTTTTTAATCTTTGTTGTAATTCCCTTTAATATTATTAATAAAATTATGCGCATTTTTAATCAAATCATTAGTAGTCAATTTATATCCAACTGGGGCAAAATGGTGAAGCTCCTAGTATAAAAATAAAAATAAATTTTTACTTTTGTTATAAATATAGATTGTGTTATTTCTCATTTAATATTTATATTTTTATTATTTCTTTTTTATATGGGAGTCTTGCATCTTTGTAGATAGTCACTGGATTTGCTGTTGTGGATCTATATCGACTGACATATATAATACTTGAATCCCATAATTTATTTTATTTTATGTTTATTTAATTTTTATATTTATTGTTTATGGTGGAGTCTTGACTCTCTATAGGCATTCCATGGATCTTCCGTTGTGGATCTATATTGACTGGTACAGATTCTACTCGATCCCCATAATTTATTTTATTCTCTATTTAATTTCTGTACTTTTCTCAAATATTATGGGAGTCTTGACTCTCTATAGACAGTCATTAAATCTGTCATCGTGGATCCATATTGACTGGCATATATTGTACTTGATCCATATTTTATGTTGTTGCTTATTTAATTATGTACTTATTTTTAAATAAATTAATTAGGAAATAATAATAATTTATTTGGTTTATAAAAGTAAAATTATTTTTATATTTGGAATACCAAGAGTGGATCACCTAACCCTTGTATTTTATTTTATTATTGTAGTCCAATTTAAAATTATAACATCCCCAATCCGGGAGATGTAACTGGCAGGGAACGGACCGTACCATTCCCCTGAGCCTCTGACTATTCAACCATAAATAATTACTAATACTCTTTCTGTTGGTTTCTAAATTAGGTCCCAAAATCATGAAATCAAGCACAAAAAATGCATGAATACACATCAAAGGAGGTGCGGAATATACTCACATTGACCGGATCTTGCGACGCGAAGAAGACAACTCCTCCAAAAAGATCGACAGTGGCTCTTCTAGCTCGTGGACTGCTCGATTTAGGCTGTGATACTCCTCCAAGAATTCGGCCATTGATGATTCCATGGAAGCACCAAGCTTCAAGCTTCAAAAACGGTTTCCAAGCTCAAAGGTTCACTACCCTATCACCTTTGTATTGACCCAAGTGTGTGCTAGCACCTTTGTTTTGCCATAAAACACTCTCACAAACTTCGCTTTCTCATTCGGTCGAACCAGAAAAATGGATAAGAGAGAAGTGGCTCAAAGCCGAGAGGGAGAGAAAAGAGAGGGAAGAAGGGTTTCACGTGAAACCGTAAGTGAGAGAGAGAAAGAAAAAGAAAAACATGTAAAGTGTTTATTAATTTCCAAAAAATAATAAACATATACCACTTTTTCAATTTTCAAAACACAAACATTAAATGCCTTGTCATCATCTCAAATCAACTCACATCAATCAATCAAATGTCACATCACTCAAAGTGACATGTGATTTGACGCTTGATGTGATTTGTAATTTGATGCTTGATGTGACTTGCGTGCCGCATTCGAATTCGAAATACGAATACGCTTGCAAACACACTCGGGCTCGGGTTCGCTAATTCCGAATTAACAAATTTTCCGTCGTGACGTAATTAAACGATTACGCTTAGCGAAATCACTATTCACGTCGCTAACGAATTAATTCTAAATTAATTCGTTCGCCCGAATTAAAATCTAATTTTAATTCCGCGTCGAAATCCAATTTCGCATAATATATCGAATATACTATTTTATCGATTATTTCCAAATTAATCGTCTCTCTCTTTAATAATTATATTATCCCAGATAAAATATCTCTGTAATTAATCCCAGATTAATTTTCTCTCTCTTCTAATTAATCCCAGATTAATTAAGTGCGAGTCATACGTCATCGGTGAATCTTCGGAAGCGACCCATGAGATCCCCGGATATGTTGGCAGTAAATACGGTCGTCGGACTATCCGAACACGTAAGTACCAAGTACTACGTTTGTACTGATTTACAGACAAGTTGGCTTCTAGCAAAGCGCCATGCCTACCCAATTCTCCAGAAACATGCTTACATGAATAAGCGATCTATGTTAGACATTATGACCCATAGCGTCATGTGTTTGTAAATGATATTGTATTATTGTACAAAATCAACTATGTGATAATGAAATTGCCTTTTGCCGTTTTGTAAAATCATTTACTTTTGATATATTGATGGCAAAAGTCCATATGATTAATTCCTTATTGAATGATATAGAACATTATCAATACAAAAAGGTTTAATCATTAAATATCCCTAGTCGGAGTATTATCGAGATCGGACATCGATAATGCGGAATAGACTAGTATTGCACTTGTGCACGTTGTGATGGCACAACGGCATAGTTCTCATATATTTAAGTATTGGATACTTATCAAGTGCGATATGAGGTTGTGTTTTACCGATGGTACGGAAAACAGCTTCGCTCTGGATAGACCCCGCGGATCCCATTGGTAGTATGTCTGCGTGTCTATGGGAGGCCGCATCAGGGTAGGTGTATATGGTCTTAACCTGAGACTTGCATCGCTAGTACTTGCGACAATCGGTAAACTTTGGTTTTGGTGGTTCGGGGCTTTAACCGGTTCTGTGTACGCCTCTTCTGGGGTTTATCGAGAATCGTAGTGTACTGGATGTGATGTCAAGATGGAAGTATCACTTCAGACATATGGAGATGATGATCACGCAGGATACAGAACTAGTACTCTATAAAAGGTTGCAACCGTCGGGACAATATGACCAGGTCAGGATTGTCCGATTTAAAGAGACTAGTTGTTTGATGTCCGATATATGTTTCGTACGGGGCAGACACATTTCCAGCCCCAGGCCTAACATGTGATCGTCCGATACTGGATCGATGTACGCGATACTACGGTATACTACGCTTGATAAAGATCTAATATTCCAGTAAGAATATTTCTGGAGAATTGGGTAGGCATGGCGCTTTGCTAGAAGCCAACCTTGTCTTGTAAATCGGTAAAAGTAGTACGAGGTACGTACGTGTTTGGATTATCCAACGACCGTATTTACTGCCAACATATCCGGAGATCTCTTGGGTCGCTTCCTGAAGATTCACCTATGATGTTTGATTCGAACTTTATTAATCTTGGATTAATTACGGAGAAACTTTATCTTGGATAAAATGCCTTATTAGGAGAGAGAGAGATCGATTAATTTGGAATTAATCGATAAAATAATATATTCGATATATTAAACGAAATTAGATTTCGACGCGGAATTAAAATCGGATTTTAATTCGGGCAAACGAATTAATTTAGAATTAATTCGTTAGCGATCTGATAGTAATTTCGCTAGGCGTAATTATTTAATTCTCGTCGCGACGGAAATGCGTTAATTCGGAATTGCGAAATCGAGCCCGAAGTGTTTGCGGACACATTCGTATTTTGAAACGGGTGGATCCGTAAATCACAACACATCGCATATCTCATTACTTCTTGACACGAATAGATGATGGATGTATCTAGTCACCTTTATGGGATGATACATTGTCTCTATTCTCAATGTAAGATAATGATGCCATTTAATGAATTTTTGGAGGGAAAAAACTTTACACGTTTTTTGAAGAGTTTTTTATCTAAAAATTCATTTTGGTATATATGCATCATTATTGCTTTTCTTTTCTTGACTCACGGTTTTGAAACAAAAGAGAACAAGAAAATTGAAAAGTCTCTCTCCTCTCTCCTCTCCTTCTTCTTCACGCACGCCGTGAGTTTCTTCAAAAAAAAGGCAGAAAAATCATTTTCATTTCTCCATTTTGCTAGCACAATGAAGGATCAAAAGAGGTGATAGGGAAACAACCTTGGAGCTTGGAACACTTGAAGACTTGAAGCTTCTCTCCCTCTCTCTTCTTGGGCGAAAGTTTCACACCTTCAAGGTCAACGATTTTCTTCATCAATTTCGTCACAAGCTTTGTAAGTATGATTCTGCCATGCTTCAAGCTTTGCATGTATTTATTTGTATTCTATGGCTTAATCTTTCTTTGGGACTAATTATAGAAACCAAAAATGGTATCATGGAGCCATGTTTAAGCATGAAATACATTAGGGTTAATTGTGGGAAAATTGATTGAAGCATGTTCTTGTGAAATTGGATGCTAAAGTATGCTTATATGTATGTTATATGATATATTACATGATCAATTTTAAGAAAAATGCATTGGATGATTTTTCCCCAAAATGTTTGCTTTGGCCGAATGTGGGTACTTGCACTGAGTTGAATTTTTTGCATGCACAAGTTCATTAGATGATTTGAGTATGCTTAAATGTATGTAACATGATATTATACATGATCAATTTTGAGAAAAATGCATTGGATATTTTTTCCCCAAAATTGATGCTTTGGCCGAATGTGTAGGTCTTCCAATGGATTGGATTTTTCATGCACAAGTTCATTAGATGACTTAGCATGATTATATGTATGATATATGATGTAATGCATGATCAATTTTGAGAAAAATGCATTGGATGATTTTTCCCCAAAATGATTTCTTTGCCGAAAATGGAGGTCCTTGTAATGGATTATATTTTTCTGTTTATAAGTTCATTAGATGACTTAAAAACGTATACGGGATTTAGATTAGTGATTCAATTGGATTGAAAAACAATCGAACAACAAAAATCCCTCTTGGCCGAATGCAATAAGACATGTAAAGGACTTGATTTTTTGTCAAATAAATGTTGGACATATGTTTTGAACAAGGATGATTAATAAATTAAATTGATGTTTTTGAAATATTTGGTTTAATTAATTAATCATGGATTTACACTTTAATTAATGAATTTTAAAATTTGGAATATTAAAATTTAATTAATGGGCTTGATTGTATAATTGGGCTTGTATTATTATATTTGGGCATAATGGGCTTGGTTGGGCCAAGTAGATTTGCGCCAAAAGGATTGGATCCAATTTGGGCTTAAATCACTCCATTAAGTCCAAAGATAGTAAAGGGGCTTTAATGTTTAATTGGGCCTTATGGGCTTGAAATTGATTTTATGGCATTTGAGGGTGATTCCTTATTTGGGCTTGGTAATTGGGTTTGACCCACATTGACCAAAGCCCAAGCCTTGATAAATCAATTGAAAGCCCATCAGATTTAATTAAACAAACATTGGATGTGAGTTTGGGCTTGGAGACCCAATTGATTAGATTTAGAATCTAAATCTTTAAAGCACATTAAAAGTGTAAATATGTATTTGGAATTAAATAAATTGAATTAGTATTGAAATAACTTAAATTGGATTTAAACGAGAGTTCGATATAATTCGTGAATTCGTACCTTATGTACTTATTCTCAAACGAGTTGGACTCGCGCAAAATCAAACCGTGTGTGAACATTGGATGATCACTAAAACAAAGACTAATTTTGGATTTGATTGGTGTATAGCATGTCTTGAATGAATAGAGATGTATGTGATGAAGGAATAGTGTATAGCGGATGGATATTAGAAGGAAAGGGTAATTTTAGAAATTATTGTAAATTTAGAATTATAAAGTGGACCTGCGTGTCCAGCCTTATCTCTTTATCTCTTTGTATTCTCTTCTCACCTAATTCCCCTCAATGTAAATGAGGTTTCGCTTATTGTATTATGTAATTGGGTAAAGTAAAGAATATTGCTAACGGGGAGAGGAAAGGGAGTGATTTGTTCTAGGAACAAATTGTTTTATATATCCATCCGTATATCACTATTAATTGTTACTGTACGCACTTTAAGATGTTTAGAAGCATGCTTAAGGGTGTATGATGATGATACCTAACAAAGATAATTAAATTGGTTGCCAATTTACGCAAAAATCCCTCAATATTATATAAGCGATTATCCTTCCATTGAATGATTATGTTCAAGATCCAAAATTGGCATGGGTTTGTTTGGCCCAAGTCAAGACCTTTGTCAATTGAGGATGTACTTGAATCAGAGAGTTTTGTTCCACATCGTGTCTTGTCCAAGTTGTGATTTGTTGGCCAAAGTCAAGATCACTTCTTGTCCAACGACATTGATTAAGAAACTTTCCTGGTCAATGGGTCCCCGCTTAACCGGAATCATTAGGTTGGTTGTGCCAAAGCCAAGCCTAGATGATTCGGAGGATATGGGTAGGAAAATGTATTAGATACATTGGCATAAGTAAATATACATATGTTTTGGACTTGGATGTCCAACTGACCGGATCTAGGAATTGGATTGGATCCAATTGATCTTTGAGATCTACCTAGTTAAATAGCATACATTTTGTTGCCAAAGTCAAGATTGTGTGTTATTTAACGGGATCCTAGCCCGCTAGGAAATAGGATTTCCCGATTTCTCAACAGAGGGTTAGAGACTTGATAAAAATAGTGGGAGGCTAGTATTGAATTGCAATTTCGTTCAGATACTTAGCCTTACGCGTCTTTCAATTTTATTTCGTCTATTTATTAAAATAGTTGGACTAATACATTGTTATTTTTGTGACAGTTTGACTGTACCCATGTTAATCGTTAACTAGATAGTTTGGACTATCGTAGTTGAGATGGCAAGCAAGGGAAATGTCCGAGACATCATCATGGGTGACAATGTCTTTAAGGGCACAAACTTCGCTGATTGGGGAAGAACCTAAGGATAGTCCTTGGGGCTGAGAGGATGTTGTACACCATACAGAACCCTCTCCCACCAAAGCCCACTGACCCACTTGAGCTGGAGTTATGGAAAACTCACAGCAATGATGTGACACAGCTCAGGCTATTATGTTAGCTTCGATGACTCAGCACTTTCGTCGCCAAAATAAGGACTTGGATCCTTATAACATGTGGCTAGACTGAGAGATCTCCACCGCACCACAAGCGGATGGAGAGGTACGAGTCGGTGAAGAAACTAACTTCCGCGCCCCGAATGACTGAAGGCGCATCAGTTGAGCACCACGGGGCTCAAATGATCGCCGATATTGATGAGTTGGCCAATATGGGAATAGTCTTGGAGGCTGAGCTGACCATAGATTTGATCTTACAGTCACTTCCTGATACTGGAGACAAATCATAATCAACTATAAGTGATGGATACGGATGACACTCTTGAGAGCTGTTATCCATCTTGAAGGAGTCTGAAAAGAACTCCAAAAGGGGGGCAAGCGCGAGGCGCACTTTGCATCGACCTCTCAGAGGCCAAAGGCTGGGCCCAAAGCTACTGGAGGAGTGAGGAAGAAGAAACATAAGAAAAAAGGGTAAAGGCAATTGACAAAAACTTATGGGAAGCCAAGGGACAAGTCTCAAGATGTCCTGCCCAACTGCGGCAAGAAGGTCACTGAAACGTGACTGCCGAATGGGCAAGGGACACAAGGAGGATATCAAGGCAGGCAAGGCACTAGCCTCTGGTATGTTTGTTATTGAGATAAATATGACTACTTCTATTTTTAAAAATTGGATTTTTGATTCTGGTTGTGCTGCTCATATATGTCTGATTTGCAGGATCTGCAGAATAGCAAGATGGCTGGCTTCAGGGAAGATTGGAGAGTGATCTACGAGTTGGAAACGGAACTCCAGTTGCTGTTTTTGGCTGTAGGGACTTTGTTTTGGAATTGCCCTCGGGGCATGGTCTTAAACTTTTAAACTGTTATTATATACCTATTTGACTAGGAATATCATATCTGTATCTTTGTTAACCCACATGGGTACACTTTTGTATTTAGAAACACTGGGTGTTATTTATATAAAATGGATGCAGAAATTTGCACTGCTGTTGCAAATAATGGCCTTTTATATTTTGAATATAAATGAATCTCCTAAACATAAAATAACAAACAAAAGGCTCAAAAGGAGTAATCTAAAAGATGAAGCTTAAATGTGGCATTGTCCCGTCTAGGACACATTAACAAGACTCCGCATATCCACACTTTCGAAGAGTGGGTACTTGGACGGATTTGATCTTAATTCATATGATGTCCTGCGATCTTTCTTTTAGGCAAAATGCCTAAATCACATTTTAATGGTAAAGGTGAACGTGCCACAGAACTGTTAGCCTCGTTCATAGCGACGTATTGGGCCCATGTCTAGCCAGCTTAGAGGTTGATATCATTACTTCGTAACCTTTACGGATGATGCATCTCGTTATGGTTATGTGGTAT